>VYZU01003088.1:0-101289 GCA_013401355.1 Ceyx cyanopectus
ATTTTATGCTGTTACATTTGCAGAAGTAGTTTGGAAATGGGTTTGATTCTAGAGCAGCAATAACAATGAGCTGGTAGCCAGACAGCAGGGGGACTGTTTGGTGGGCTGTGGGTAACAGGCAGCTTTACAGGGGCTGGAATTGCTATACACAGATCTCTACACTTAACAGATATGAATGTATACAGTGTGGAATAATTGTTACAGGTTTGGTAAGTCCTTAGAAGAAATGTGGTGTATGTGAGCATTCTTAAAGAATTAAAGAGTTAGATTCCTTTTAAAAGATTTCAGGGAGCAATAAAGGATTTTTAGCTGGAAAATCAAACTATGTGGAAGGGAAATCATTGATAGGAAGAGCAGCTCTGGAGCTTGTGTCAATGAAGTAACTGTATTTGGATGTAACTTACTGACCAGGCAGAGATTGTTCTTTGTTAAATGCTTGATTATTCCGAAACTAGGACAAAATTGATGTTGTTAGATGTTTGAGACACGTAGATGGTTAAATAGATTTGATCATTTGAAAAGCTGTTTAATCTTTCCAATATTGCCTTTTTTCAGTCTATTGGCAATGCAAAGACCACCAGGAATGACAACAGCAGTCGCTTTGGGAAATACATTGAAATTGGGTTTGATAAGAGGTACAGAATCATTGGTGCTAACATGAGAACTTATCTCCTGGAAAAATCAAGAGTGGTGTTTCAGGTAATACTGATGCAATATCCTTACTGTGTATTGGTCTGAGTATGAGAAAAAAAACCAACCAAACCAGCTAATTCTGGTATTAGGTATCTGATCTAATGGGGTAATGGGGTGCTTGTAATATAGCACATGGGGAGGGGGAGAAAAGGCAAAGCAAGTCAGATCTTCATGATATGAATTATTTGTAGCTGTAATGTGCATTAAAAGGGCTGTGTATTTAACTGTGAAACACTTCCAGGGCACTACTAGAGAAGAGTTTGTGTTACAGAGCAGGGTTTCAAACCCAGCAGAAAGCACTCGTGCTCCAGAGCCCTGTGTTGGGATTGCAGAGCTGCCATTGTCACTCACTGCCAATCTCTTGTTAACACCCACTGCTAGCACCATCATCATCCATGAGCCTCAATTGCCATGATTGAGGCAGAGGAGAATATGTAATTTTGCCTGTCCTGAAGTCTCTCCATTTTGTTATTTCATACTTGAACCAACCCACAACTTTTGCCTTCCACACGTCCTCCCTGTCTTTGCCCACCCCCATAGTCTGGAGTGTTGCTTATCTGCCAGTGGCTGGAGGAGGAGAGAGAGTGAGGCNAGCTCAGTAAAAATGAACTTTTCCTGGACTGGCTGCCTAAAGGTGTAAAAAGAATAATTACAATTAGCATTTTGTAGAGGTGTTATGTGAGGAACTGATGTAGATTAAAAATGAGGCAATTCTTGCACATGCTTTAGCTGGAAGAGGGTTGGGGTTTTTTTTGTTTGGTTGGTTGAAGTTATGAAAGTTACCTTTTGTGGTTGCCTTCTGAGCTGTGTTTGTTCACCAGTTTAAAACTCTAGCTGTGCTTTGGCAAGAATGAATCTCCCTCCCCAGTTCACTATAAATACATACACTGAGGAGAATGGTGTGTGTTATTTTTGGAAAATGGAAAGCTTTTAGGTATGATCCTTTCACCCACATGTGGAATCCTGATCTATGTTTAATTGTAATCCACAGTTCTGAAAAGTGAAATCACAGAGTTTTGGAAATGAAAATGTCTGCATGCTTCTTGCTTTTGAATGGATTACATTGGTCAGGGAGGAGATGGTAGATACTGATTTATTGCTCCTTTTTCTGTGGGGCTTCTGTGTTCTTGACACTCTCTTTTTTAGAGAGAGCATGAAACATCATAATTCTTTTTTCCTCACAGATGTTTCTGGCATTTGTAAAGTTCTGAAAAATAATCATTTCCTTTCTTTGTAAAGGCAGAAGAGGAGAGAAATTACCACATCTTTTACCAGCTTTGTGCCTCTGCAGCATTACCCGAGTTCAAAACTTTGCGATTAGGTAAGAAATTCACACTGGCTATGCTGTGCAACTGCAGCTCCAGAGCAGCATTTCTGAGCTGTCTGAGCCATGGAACCCAAAGAAAAATGGCTGGCTTTTCAATTCCAACCTTTCAATCCTTCAAATACTGAAATATGTTGAAAGCAACTAAAATGACAGATCTCAGACTCGGCAGTTTTTAAAATAAAGCAAAAGTAAGAGATTTGTTTATTCATCATATTCTAATCCACTGCAGCTGTGAGCACTAGAACTGCCTGTGTCCTGGATTCCAGAGTAGCTTTCCAGAATCAAGCATTAAATTCTCTTCATTTGGTCCTTTAAAACCTTTTTTTCCATGACTCCAGCTGCTAGAGACTTTTACCATTTCTGGTATAAAAATCTGAAAAGCTTATTTTACATCTGCATACTTTCACTTTGGCTGTTACCACAATTTATTTACCGTCCTTGCTAACATGGTGACCACAATACTGATCAGTGAAATTTTCCTTTTTTTTCAAATTAAAATGTTGTTAAAGGAAAGGTTTCTGAATTAACAGGAATTGGCACTTTGTAAAAGAAAGGCACAACGATGAACCTGGGACAAGCAATCACCCCAGAATGTTTAAAATCCAATATAAATTCCAGGGCTTCTTAGGTATCTTAAAAGTTAAATTCATAATTAGGTTCATGAGCAGCCAGAGTGTGCTGGAGCCCAGCAGCCAATGCATCCTGGGCTGCAGCAGGAGCAGTGTGGGCAGAGATGGAGAGAGGGGATCCTGCTGCTCTGCTCTGGGCAGAGCTCCCCTGGAGCCCTGTGTCCAGCTCTGGAGCCCTCAGCACAGGAGGGACATGGAGCTGCTGGAGCAGGGCCAGAGGAGGCCACGGAGATGTTCAGGGGCTGGAGCAGCTCTGCTATGGGGACAGGCTGAGGGAGCTGGGGTTGTTCAGCCTGGACAAGAGAAGGCTCTGGGGAGACCTTCTTGCCACCTGCCAGTGCCTGAAGGGAGCTGCTCCAAAGCCTGGAGGGGGCTGTTCCCAAAGGCCTGGAGGGAAAGGCCAAGGGGCAATCCTTTGAAATGAGAAAGGAGTGTATTGGGATGAGAACTAAGGCAGAAGTTGTTTCCCAGCAGAGGGGTGGGCACTGGCACAGGGTGCCCAGGGAGGTGGTGGAGGCCCCATCCCTGGAGCCATCCCAGGTGGGGTTGAGGAGGCTCTGAGCACCCTGCTCTAGGGGCAGATGGCCCTGCTCTCAGCAGGGGTTGGGCTGGGTGAGCTCTGGAGGCCCCTTTGAACCCAGAGGTGGCTATGAGTCTGTGACAATGGGGAAATGGCCCAGCTTGCCATTTGTTCTGGCTTTAAAGTGTTTTAAACTGCTCTTCTGCAACATCCTGGCACACTGAGGAGTCTTGTCTGCTGACACAGGAAGGAGAGTAACTGATAGGAATAAAAAAGCCAGTTAGCAGGTTCTTCCTTCAGCCTTAGCTGATCAGAAGACAAGGAGCCTGTTTCTCCAGCTGGAAGCCTGGCCATGGCTAATGTAGGAGTTTACCCTGTACCCAGGAGAGCTGCTTCCCTCCCAGCAAAGCCCAGTGTTGTGCCCAGAGGGGTACGAAGCTACCAGTTCTTCTGAGACACTATGGATCACAGATACTCATAGTACTAAACCAGACCAGAAGTGAGAAGAAAGTGGGCAAACCACATTTTTTTTTCAAATATCCTGATGCAATTACAGCACAATCTGCCATGTAATGCCAAAGTGCTGCTGCTATCAGCTCTGCTGCTACCCTTGGGTGGGTGGCTCAGGTATGGACAGTAACTGATTCCAAAGTGATTGTTCCTCAGGTGTAGAAGTCTGAGCCAAGGATAGGTAGAGAATTTACTTCAGGGCCCATTGTAGGAACCAGAAGCTTAAGAAAGTGCTAGATAGAGTATTTATGCTGTATTATATTAATATTATCCTGCTCTGGCAGGGGGGTTTGGACTCACAAGATCTCCAGGATCCCTTCCAACCCGTGACATGCTGGGATCCTGTGATCCTCTGAGTACTTTGCACTGTTAAATCTTGAAAAGATTCTTCCCCAGAATAAGTGGTTGTATGATCCAGAAGGCAAAAACAATTGGACACGTTTCAAATCATGGATACTGCCAAGAGCAACTTAATCATTACAGAGCTTTTCTGTAAAAGCTCTGTAATGATGTTCTGTGAATCTCTGCATCTGTGGGTGTAAAAGATCTGTTTTTTTCTCTTACAGGGAATGCAAATTATTTTCACTACACGAAGCAAGGTGGGAGCCCTGTGATTGATGGTGTGGATGATGCTAAGGAAATGGTGAACACCAGGCAGGCCTGCACTTTGCTAGGTAATCTGTAACACACAGACACATCCCACATCTGATACACTAGCAAGTGCTTCCTATGTTGTTTGTGTGTATTTTCTTTTTACTCTGTTGTGGTTCAAAACATGAGAGGTTGGTAAGATTTTAGGTAATTGAGATGATTTTATTGCATTAAAAAGATACTGTAATTGCAATGGAATCACAGGCCTAGTGTAGGAGGAGCACTCATGATGTGACCATAAATGGCATAGACATGACAAAGCACTTTGAAACATCAAATTAACTAGTTTATTTGAATGGATTTTTTTTTTTTAATCTGGTTATAAAATATTTTTAACAGCAGTGGAGCTAAGCAGGACAGTCTCTGAATAATAACTGGTTTTCCTAGTCTTAATCACATTTTTCATCAACTTCAGCTTGTGGGTCTTTGTTTCCCTCTCATTCAGAAGGTTTTATTGGTCATTTTCAGGGATTGATGATTCCTACCAGATGGGAATTTTCCGAATCCTTGCTGGCATCCTTCACCTGGGCAATGTGGATTTTGCAGCTCGGGACTCTGACAGCTGCACAATTCCTGTGAGTAGGAGATGAGCTGAGGGGTGTGGTTGTCACTCTGACAGTTCCTCCTGCTGCTGGCTTGCAGGGCCCTCCTCTGAAAAGCTGAGTAACAAAACAGCAACACAAGCAATGTGGGCAGTTTCTGATTTGTTAACATTTTCACAGTTCTTTTTGCAGGTGGCTTCAGCTTTTCTCAGTTGAGACCCTTTAGACAGTGCTCTCTGTGTTGTAACAGTGGCTGCCTTCATTTCCTTTCAAAGCTGGAACTGATCTTTCCTAGAAAACTCTACCAGACAGGCTAGCTTTGAAGTCCTGGCCAGGTGCCCAAACCTTTGTATTCCTACATTAATTTATTCCCTGCCCATAGTAGATGATTTGCAGGGTGTGTGTATTAATGTTAAATGCCACAATGGCCTCAATGCTTTGCAATGTCCTCTGGGATGTCCAGCCATGAGCATAGGATACATGGATGTGATTTGTTTGGCTTAGCCAAGTGCCATGGTTTTATGGAGGTCAGCAATGAGAACTGTGCAGTCTGATCTGAAACTCCGCCCCCCCCCCCCCCTTGTTCAGTGAGGACCAAGGCTTCTTACTGAAGTCCATATTTTGGAGATGACAAAAAAAACCCAAAACTGTCTTTTCTTCCTTGGACTCATGAATGACTGGTATCTCCTTTTGCCTTTCCTTGGATGTCTGCTGCTGGGCTACCCAGCCTTCCTCTTCCTCTCTCTGCAGATAGTACCAGTGGTTGCAGAGGGGTGTTTCTTACTTTACTGTCACTTCTCAAGGTGGCCTGATTACCTGAGACACAAGGAGCATCAGTGAGCTTGGTCTGACACCATCTGTCCATGGGATCCAATGGATAGCTGCTGTGAAGCCACAGCCATCATCTCTCTCTTTGGTGACCACAGGTAGAGAGCTGATGAGCCCCAGGACATGATAAACTAGCCTGTTTTGAAATGGTTATCTGCAATGCTCTGTACCCACTCACTGAATGAGCTGCAGCAAGTTCCTGTGCAGTCCTGCCCTGCCTGGGTGTACATCCAGCAGGCAGCAGTGAGTGTGCCCAGCTGGCATCACTGCCCCAGCCGAGGTGACAATAGCTGTGTCATTGCACAGCTGGCACTGTGCACACTGTGCCTGGAAAGCACTGGTGTGGTGGTGCTGCAGGGAGCTCACTGAAGGGCACTATGCTGTGAGGACTGGAAGAAGCCCTGCAAAAGTCAGAAGAATATGGAAATAGAAAGATAAAGCTGGTGTACCCTGAATCTACTGGGCCTGTAGTGACAGTCCCCTGTCACCTGTCCTTGTCAAGATCCTGCTGTCTGACTGCTGCTGAGCCACCAGGTACAAAGTGACCATGACAAAGGAGTGTTAGGAGAGTTCCTTAGGAGTAAAGACCTGTCTGTCCTCGATTTCTTTGCTTGTTAGTCACAAGGTGTGCTGTCTTAACTCATGGAGTGAGCAACATGGTGTGTGGGTTTGATGTGGAAATCTTACATAGCACCTCAGTGTGCAGGCCTTGCTGGTTGGGCTGGGCTGGACAAACAAAGGTCAGCTTTTTCATTTCTGCAGTCCAGTTTGGTAGAGAAGATCATTTGAGTGCTCTGATCTCTACATGCTTGTCTCCAGAAGTCACTGAGAAAACACTGTGTTCAGTACTGCTGCCAGAGCCCTAAAGTCCTTCCACACTTCTTGTCTTGGGTGGCAATGCCCCATTGCCCCCACCCCTGCTGTGGGTGCACGAGCAGACAAGAGCACTGCTCAGGAACCAGAGGCCCTTCTGTCACGAGCACACAGCTCATGCCCTGTCCTCTGTATCTGTAGCTTCTTCACTCAGAACTAAGGTAAAAGAATTCAAACTGACAAGTCCATCCTTGTGAGGAGATTCATATCTGTGGAGGCTGCAGCTTCCCTCCGTGGGGCTTTTGGGTGAACCCAAATATAGCAGAATGCCCATCAGGAAGCTGTGTTTCAGTGATTTACTGGAGTGATGGGAACGTGGTAGGTGGGAACTGGTTACATGTTGATGGAGGAAGAGCTGAGGAAGCTGCTGCTTGTTGGATCAGTGCATGTGTGCTGTCAGTAATGGGACTTCATGTGATTGTTTTACCAGCCTAAGCATGAACCTCTCACCATCTTCTGCGAGCTGATGGGTGTGGAGTATGAAGAGATGGCCCACTGGCTTTGCCATAGGAAGCTTGCAACTGCCACTGAAACCTACATCAAGCCAATCTCTAAACTACATGCCATCAATGCTAGAGATGCCCTTGCCAAACATATCTATGCTAACCTCTTCAACTGGATTGTAGACCATGTGAACAAAGCCCTGCACACTACTGTAAAGCAGCATTCTTTCATTGGAGTGTTGGACATTTATGGGTGAGTCTGTCAGATATGTGACATCTCTTAGGTCATTATTTCACTGCAGTGTGTCATTGTCTTTACCACGTCTCACTGTGTGGATTGCACAAAAGCTCCAAAGCCTTAGCAACTGCTTATGCCAGCTGAGGGAAGTAGGTGTTTAGTTTTGACATGCTATCTAACATCTTTGTCTTGACTTTCAGGTTTGACGTTTCTAGAGGATTTCAGATTTTTGTCATTGGTAGTTCCTAAAGGAATTGTATTGTACTGGGAAAAGTTACAAAGGAATTGGCATCTCCAGGTTCCTTTATGGTAGCACTTCTAGAGAGGACAAAACTAACTAACCTGTTCTCCAGGAACATCAGTCCCTGTGTTTCTGATCCCTTCCCAAAGAGGGAGCTTCACTGACTTGCCCATGTGCTGCCATTTGCCATTTCCCCGTGTGCTTCCTCGGAGGAATAATGCAGGAATTTGACTAGAGAGAAGCAGTTTAAAATTGTGGGGTCATTTAATCTGTTTTTTTTTTCACTGCACTAGCAATTTTGAATATCCACTTATTTTAGATTTGAGACATTCGAAATCAACAGCTTTGAACAGTTCTGTATCAACTATGCCAATGAAAAGCTGCAGCAGCAGTTCAATATGGTAAGTAGGGAATGACTGGCATTTCCTCTTCCCTTTCCTCTCACCCAAGTCCATTCTGCTAATTGGGTCCCCAGTGGTTACAATGAATTCCTTCACTCTATTAATCAGCTGTCCTGGCCATGGGCTTTGGGGGATGGGGGAAGATTGACTATCTCCTAGAAATAGATTTTATGACTAACTGCTGCTCTGGGACTGTTTGAAATTCTGATCACAGTAACAATTATAAGGCAGAAGCAGTGCTTGGCAATTAAGCCCCCAAGATTGGCTGTCAATGAGGGCAGCATGTTGATGAAGTTGGAGTGAGCTCTGTGTCTGTAACCTCCAATGGGAGCAGCAGAAAGCAGGGTTTGCTGCTAGGAATCTGCCAGCTCCCTCCCCTGGCATCGAGTTTTGAGGGCTTTCAGCCACATGCTGAAGTTGGTGACTGACGGGTGGCAAGAGCTGCCTCTTCCTCCTCCTCCAATGGGATCACAATTCTCTGACTCTCCTCTCCTTGTGACGTGGGTAATTCTGTGTCCTACCTGCATCTTGATGAGGTTATTTATGTCTGTTGCTAGGCTGGTACAGAAATAGCTTCAAACTCTCTTTATCAGCATATGGAACAGATCCTCCCTCACTGCTGTTCCAATAGGGTCAGGGATGCATGTGGTGGAGAAAGCTGGGTGCTGGAGTTCAGGCTTTCCAGCCCCACAGTGCCCTTTCCATGCTGGAAGTGTCCCAGCTGGCTTCAGCTTCTGCTTATGCAGGGTGTCACAACTGGATATCACACATACAGGATACACAACTGGATATCACACATACAGGGTGTCACAACTGGATATCACACATACAGGATACACAACTGGATATCACACATACAGGATACACAACTGGATATCACACATACAGGGTGTCACAACTGGATATCACACATACAGGATACACAACTGGATATCACACATACAGGGTGTCACCACTGGATAGCACATATCCAGGGTATCACCACTGGAGCTGCCACTCACATATCCACAGCCTGCCTGGCCTCCCCAGCCAACCTCTCCCTGCCTGGCCACCCACAGCCTGGAGGAAAATGGGGTCTGAAGACGTTTCTCACCATGGTAGCTGATTCCCTTTCAGGGGAGGAATGAAGATTTCTTGCAGGGCTGGAGTGAGTCTCCAGTAAGATGATCTGTTGCCTGCTGTCGTGGCGTGGCTCCCGTGGGCACCTCACGGAGCACTGCTCTGGAGAGGATGGCTTCAGCTCATGAAAGAGAAGGGATAAACCATTGAGGGGAGCAAGTTGCACAAAGGGAAATTTAGGTTGGATATCAGGAAAAATGCCTTTCCAGAGAGGGTGGTTAGGCATTGGAATGGGCTGCCCAGGGAGGTGGTGGAGTCCCCATCCCTGGCAGTGTTTAAAAACCATGTGGATGTGGTGCTGGGGGACATGGTTTAGGGACCCTGGCAGTGCAGGGTTATTGGTTGGACTTGATCTTAAAGGTCTCTTCCAGCCAAATTATTCTGATATGCTTAAAAACCATGCTTGTGCTGTTAAGACCCCAGTTCACCCGTTTGATGTGATCTTTATTTTCCTGAGGTTTTAATTCATCTTCCCTGAACATTCCATTAAAGCTGAGCAGGTTTTTGTGGTAGGACTTTTGAATAAATACACAATGACATTGTTACCGGTCTCCATACCAGTTACATCTTCCAGGGAATTTTTCTTGCACGATTTCTTGTGCTGATGCTCCTACAGTCAGTACTGCAGGTTTTTGCTGAAGAATATGTATTAATGCAGTGTGTCATCTTAGGAAAAAAAAATCAGCAGCTATTTAAGTGAAAATGGAGTCATCTTTTACAGGGAAATGCAGGAGGATTACAGTGAAATTTACGTGAAAGAGAGAAGAATTCCTAACTTAAAAATCACAGATGCATGGCACATCCCACTTCACAAGTTGCTGTACCTGCACTTGAGGCTTCTTCTGAGTTTTGTGTGTTAGTATTTTTTTAATAAAAGAGCTTATAGTAAGTGTAGGAAAATGAAGTAAGAAGACAGAAAAAATAGACCTTATTTTCTATGAGTGAGCACTTTGATTTAGTCTGCTGGTTTAGGCCAGGAAAAAAAAAAGTTAGTTTTTCATACACTTACTTCTTAACAGATTTATTCAGTTGAACCAGTGTGTCACTTGACAGCCTGGATTAATGTGCCAAGATGAATTCAGCTGAGACTTCAATGTATTCATTCTGCATTTTATTTCACAGATAACTGTTTCCTTTTTGCCCTGTAGCATGTCTTTAAGCTGGAACAAGAAGAATATATGAAGGAACAAATACCATGGACCTTAATTGATTTCTATGACAATCAGCCTTGCATCAACCTCATAGAGGCCAAAATGGGAATTCTGGATCTGTTGGATGAGGAGTGCAAGGTGTGTGTCCACGGGCTTTCATAAAGAAGAGGTGATCAGCTGTTCTGCTCCTGGGCAAAGTCACCTCTGTACTGCCAGCATTATGACACTGCTGTTGAGAGGATTTGGAGATTGTACAAACAGAATTGGCAATTACAGAAGGAGAAAAAAATGCTTTTAGGCAGGCTTTTTCCCCCTCCTCTCCATCATGTGTCTGCATCAGTTTCTAGGTCACCGATCAACCTTTATTTTTACTCTGGCAGCTTTCTCTTTCCCAAGTATAGAAAGTGCAGCCTATAATCCTGTCAGATTTCCCCACATTACCCCTCACTTGGCATCTCACCCTTTGTCCTTCATCTTAGTTTAGTTTATGCCAATGGAATAGTGTGTAGTGTCCTCTCCAGTGGAAACCCTGCTCAGGCTTCTCCTTTATCCCACAGCATGATCTCTGATGGGGGTGGATGAGTTCTGACCTGCTGAAATGCTGCTTACTCAAATAACATAGGTCCTGGGTTCCCACCTGCAGGTGTGTGACACTGGAGGCATTCTCAGTGTCACAATGTGGCACAGCAGCTACACCTGCTGCTGGGCTGTGCCCAGAGGGTTAGAAGGACAAGTGTGTGGCTTCTTACAGGCTCCCTTGCTTAGGTAGTGCTGGAAATCTGAGGAGTGAGAGTTTGAAAGCGAAGCACAGTGTTGTCCTCCACCTTCCCAGTTTCCTTTTGTACTGAAAGTTTCCAAGACATTTTAAATGGCTGTGAGTTCTCTTCCATAGATGCCTAAGGGCTCGGATGACACCTGGGCCCAGAAACTGTACAACACTCATTTGAGCAAATGTGCCCTCTTTGAGAAACCACGTTTGTCAAATAAGGCTTTCATCATCAAGCACTTTGCTGACAAGGTAAGGACTTTTCTTCTAGTGCCTTCCACAGCTGGTGTTGCTGAGCACGTGCTTGGGAGGGGAAGCTGGGGTGGGTGGCTGGTGCAGGGGGTGACTGTGCAGTGGCATCCCTGGCTCTGCTTGGCTCCTAGCAAAATGTGTGCCTGCTGGTGCAACTGAGGACAGGAAGGTTGACCTGGCAGCTGTGCAGGAGCTTCTGACTCCTGTCATGTGCTGGAACCATCTTGTTCAAAAGGTGACATGTTAATGGACTTGCAGTTCACAGCATAATGATACCCACTGCAGCTATACTAGAGAAATACACAAAACAAAAAGTCGTGTATCTCACTAATTTTAGCCAACGATCAACAACAAAATGGCAGTGGCTTTGCTGCCCTTCATGGAGTCAGAACATCATGAATGTCTGGGTGGGAAGGGGCCTCCAGAACTCACCCAGCCCAACCCCTGCTGAGAGCAGGGCCATCTGCCCCTTGAGCAGGGTGCTCAGAGCCTCCTCAACCCCACCTGGGATGGCTCCAGGGATGGGGCCTCCACCACCTCCCTGGGCACCCTGTGCCAGTGCCCACCCCTCTGCTAGGAAACAACTTCTGCCTTAGTTCTCATCTCCATCCACTCCTTTCTCATTTCAACCATTGCCCCTTGGCCTTTCACTCCAGGCCTTTGGGAGCAGCCCCTCTCCAGGCTTTGGAGCAGCTCCCTTCAGGCACTGGAAGTTGCTCTAAGGTCTCCTGGAGCCTTCTCTTGTCCAGGCTGAACAACCCCAGCTCAACCTCAGCCTGTCCTGGAGCAGAGCTGTTCCAGCCCCTGAGCATCTCCGTGGCCTCCTCTGGCCCTGCTCCAGCAGCTCCATGTCCCTCCTGTGCTGAGGGCTCCAGAGCTGGACACAGGGCTCCAGGGGAGCTCTGCCCAGAGCAGAGCAGCAGGATCCCCTCTCTCCATCTCTGCCCACACTGCTCCTGCTGCAGCCCAGGATGCATTGGCTGCTGGGCTCCAGCTCACTCTGGCTGCTCGTGTCCAGCTTCTCATTGTTAGGTACAAAGAGGAAGGAGAGAGTCTGGACGATGGGGATCTCATCAAGCTTCATGTGTTGTTCTGCTCCCCCAGTGCATCACCAAACTGAGAACTCCTCAGATTGACAATAAAATAAAAAAATGAAATCCACTAAGATAATCATCCTGTTAAACAAAAAAGCTGATTCTGAATATTGTCAGCTTTGTTGAGGAAGATGGGAGATGCTCAGTAGGTCTGTACATGCTGACATGGAGGATTGGAGGCCTTTCTTTGCCTTCACTTAATTTCTCTCAGGTTCTTGAATTTATGCATAGAAGAGGGGTTTTGTTCTGTCTTTTTAGTGTTACGTTAATCATAGAGTCGTAGGATTGTCAGGGTCAGAAGGGACCTCAAAGCTCCTCCAGCTCCAACCCCCTGCCAGGGCTGGGACACCTCCCACTAGAGCAGGTTGCTCAGAGCCCCATCCAGCCTGGCCTGAGAAACTGCCAAGGATGGGGCTGCCCCCACCTCTCTGGGCACCCTGGGCCAGGGTCTCCCACCCTCCTGGGAAAGAAGAAATTCTTCCTCCTGGCTGATCTGAATCCACCCACCTCTAGTTTGGATCCATCCCCTCCAGTCCTGGCACTGCCCCACAGCCTCCAAAGTCCCTCCCCAGCTTTCCTGGAGCCCCTGCAGATCCTGCAGCCACCTGAAGGTCTCCCTGGAGCCTTCTCTTCTCCAGGCTGAACACCCCCAGCTCTCTCAGCCTGTCCTCACAGGAGCTGCTCCAGCCTCTGCCCATCCTCGTGGCCCTTCTCTGGACACCTTCCAGCACCTCCAGATCTCTCCTGTTCTGGGGGCTCCAGCACTGTACTCCAGGGGGGGTGTCACCAGTGTAATGGAAAAAAATAATGGAAAGTAGCAAGAACATCCCTGTAAGTGTTTGCCTTTATGAGTTCTGTTTTATTTGGTGAATGAGAGGATAAGAAGGATTTAATTAATACTTCACATACTGTTCACAGGTCTGGGCTTTGGTTTTTGAAATCAGGGTTTTCCTTTGCCTAGGGAGGGCCAAGGAAAGCTGAGGTGCCCCAGGCAGGTGCTGGCAAAGCTGCAAGCTCTGGTGTGCTTTCTGTGCTAAGCATTCCATGCTTTCCTGTGCTGCTGGGAATGCATAGGGATATGGTGCAGTAAAACACGGATCTGTAGCTGGCAGGTTGGGAACCTTTGTTGGAAGAAGGCAGAGATTCTGCTGCCCTCTCGTGGCATTGCCTGCCGTGGTGAGAACGTTCCTGGTACCCGAGCTGATTGATGTTCAGTGCTCAGGCTCCAACTCTGGAGAGGCCTTGGGGAGGTTCTCTGCCTCCCCCTGGGAACCTGCTGAAATGTTTCCATCTCGAGGTGCAGTGTCACTGGGTAAGCTCCAAGAAATGCCCCTACAGCAGAGGGGTTGCTGATGGGGGTCAGTCTGCTCTGGAAGGGTCAAATTGCTCCTGTGTTTTACAGTCACCACTTCTGCTGATCCAGGACTGAGGAGTTCACACAGGACACTTCCTGAGTTACTTTACTCACACGAGTTAATATCAAGTTCTAATTCATTAGTTAGTTAATACTCAAGTTCTAAGTTCTTTGGACAATATTTTTCTATGTTTTGTTCAGCCACAGACTAGGAAAGGGAAATAAATGGTAGTATTTTATCTGATGCTCTGGCTATTCTGTGATCCAGGAGACTCCACAGTCCCGTGAGAGAGGGTTTTTGTGTATTGCCACAACATTCACTCTTACTGCTTCTGCTAAAAATACTCTGAGTGCAAATGAATCAGAGAATCATAGAATGTTTAGGGCTGGAAGGGGCCTCCAAAGGGCATCTAGTGCAGCCCCCCTGCAGGGAGCAGGGACACCCTCAACTAGCCCAGGCTGCTCAGAGCCTTGGCCAACCTCCCCTGCAATAGCTCCAGAGATGGTGCCTCAACCACCTCCCTGGGGAGCCTGTGCCACTGAGCCACCACCCTCAAGGGAAACAACTTCTTCCTGAGATCCAGTCTAAATCTCCTCTGCTCTCATTTAAACCCATTACCCCTCGTCCTTTCACTGCAGGCCCTTGGAAACAGCCCCTCTGCAGCCTTCCTGCAGCCCCTTCAGGCACTGGCAGGTGCTCTAAGGTCTCCCCAGAGCCTTCTCTTCTCCAGGCTGAACAACCCCAGCTCCTTCAGCCTGTCCCCACAGCAGAGCTGTTCCAGCCTCTGAGCATCTCTGTGGCCTCCTCTGGCCCTGCTCCAGCAGCTCCATGTCTCTCCTGTGCTGAGGGCTCCAGAGCTGGCTGCAATACTCCAGGGGAGGTCTGAGCAGGGCAGAGCAGAGGGGCAGAATCCCCTCTCTCCAGCTGCTGGCCACACTTCTCTTGCTGCAGCCCAGGATGCAATCGGCCTTCTTGGCTGCAAATGAGGCATTTTCATACTAAGCTCTAGGCAGATCTAACTGCCCTGCAGCTCATGAGAGGAGGGACTTTGTTCTCAGTTGTTCCTGGATTTCACACAATTTCGCAGCCCTGGTCACTTCAGTGTAGGGGATGCTCAACAGCTTTTGATGCTTCATCTTTGGTGTCAGCAGTCAATCACACTGTCCTGCCCCAGGCATCTCTCAGCAACGAAATATATCTGGTACAATGCAATGATAGCATTAAACTCTAGATGTTATGATGTTTGTTTTACTGAAGAGCACTCTCTTTGAGGAAAAGATATTTAACAAAGATGCACTTGGGAGCTGATACTTTCAACATCCCCAGAAATTATCTATTTCAAATATTAATGTTACACCTGGTGAATTCTATGCCAAATATTCTTAATAAATACTTCTAATAGTTACCTCTTTTTTGGTAAAATTATCTTTTTCAGGTGGAATATCAATGTGAAGGCTTTCTGGAGAAGAATAAAGACACGGTTTATGAAGAACAAATTAAGGTCCTAAAATCAAGTAAGGTTAGTATGTGGATCTTTTTTCTTCTATCCCAGTGAATCCCTGAATTCCCTAAGGGTCACATGCAGTGTCTCACAGACATGGGAAGTATTGCTCCCTTTGGCTTGCTGAGCTAGGACAGAACCCAGCCTTCCTTCAGTGATTTTACTTTCCAGCTTGGTCTCTTCTGAGCAACTGCACTGTCTGAGGTGAATGGGATCTTTCTGCATGGAGCAGTGACCCCTGCTGTGTAGTTACTCCCAGGGCTGGTTTGCAGAAAGGCTCTTGCTTAGACTTGCTCCTGTAGCAGCCGAGGTCACTAGGAAATGGCAGCAGGGGAGGCACGGACTCCATGGGATGGTGCAGTCACAATCCCACAAGCTTTAGTAAACCTGTAAAGAATCACAAGACTTGCCAAACACACACAGCTCCTCCTTTCCCAGGAGAATCTTGACCTTCTCCAGATCCTTAGTTTTATTCCTGGTGCAATTCCTGAGGCATCTCGCCAAAGGTCTCCCCCACTGCTGTCCCCACAGCCCATGGGCAGGCAGGCACACAGAGGCTCTCTGCCTCCAGCACTCTGCCACCTTTCCTCTCTGCCCAACCTCTGATATGGTCACCATCCCTCCCCCAGATGCAGCTGCCAGTATGTGAGCTCTGCTCTGAGGCAGCTCAGCTCTGTAACCTGGGCCAAGGTCCTGAGAGAGCAGCTGTGCAAAGCCTGCTCTGGGCTCCCACAGTTCATCTCCTGCACCACCTTGGAGAGCTGGAAGTAAAGAGTCATCATTAAAAAGGTCACCCTTGCAAGGAGGAGTGAACAGGGCAGTGACCTCAAACTGACCAACAAGGTGTTCCATCCCATGTGTCACACTCAGTGCAAAGCTGAGGGATCACAGGGGTCAGGCTCTTTTCTTCTGTGACTGGTGTCCAAGGGGGGTTCTGTCTGTCCTTCTGCTTTTGATTCTAATCCCTGAGTTCCTGAATCTAGTTGCCATCTGCTGCTGAGTGCAGTCTGCACTCTGGGGGAGTTTGATACTGGTTTTGTATAGATTTGTATATTTGTCATTATTTTCTTATTAGCATGAATGTATTTTCCTTTTATCATTACTGCTTCATTAAAGCTGGTTTTCTTCTCAACCCATAAGTCTCCCTCTCCCTTATTCTTTCTATCTTGCCCTGCTGAGAAGGGAGAGGGGTTAATAAGAGACCATCTGTCATTTCTTTTAATGGGCAGCTCAGCATTAACTTCACACCCTTAGTATCAGATCAGCTGAAACTGAACAGTATTTGTGTGTTACTGGGTTATCTGTGTGAATTCAGAAAGTCCTGTAACCATAGTCCAGACTTCCTCAGTCTGTATTTAGCCAGTGATGATTTCACTGTTCAGGTTTTTTTGGGGTTTGGGTTAGTTTGTTGTTTTTGTATTTTTGTTTTTTTGTTTGGTTGTTTTTTTTTTCTTTCACAGAAATATATTTTCTGTAAAGGCATCAAGGACTTCAAATGTCCTGTAGTAGCATAAGATGGTTTTACAGTTAAACCCTTGATTTTGTAATCTGAGAAGCTCCTTGTCTATGGCTTGACAACTTGAGCAAAAAATCTGTGGAGGAGAGACAAGTTCTGTACCAGAAACAAAATGAGAGAGGAATGAAACGTACAGACCCTGAGGGTATTAACCAGAATTTATGAGTCTTGCTTTATGCATATCTATGGAAGAAAGATAACAGATAACATCTTAACTGAAAAATACTGAGTGAGAGAGTACTGCAGAACAGGCCTCCAGTTGGCTTTGGCTGCTTTTTCTTATGGCAAAAATGTGCTTTTCTGAAGTGCCAAGGCCATTGTCTAGGTGTTGTGCTGTGAGTTTGCTGGGATGTGGCCAGGAAGCTGTGCAGCAGGGACAGGCCACTGACAATGATGCTCCTGCCCAGAGAGGTGGGGGCAGCCCCATCCTTGGCAGTTTCTCAGGCCAGGCTGGATGGGGCTCTGAGCAACCTGCTCTAGTGGGAGGTGTCCCAGCCCTGGCAGGGGGTTGGAGCTGGAGGAGCTTTGAGGTTCCTTCCAGCCCTGGCAATCTATAATTCTATCAGGAAAACCAACATTTTTCTGTTTCTATTCAGAGCAGATACATGAAGCTAAATGATTGATACGTGTAGTGTCGTGCAAACCCACAGCAGACCTACCAAACCGAGTGCTGCAGGGGTGTGAGTGGAAGCAGCTGCTGTGTGCAGGGGCAGGTGGCATCCTCTGGGAGCTGGCAGGGCCTGGGGAGCTCTGGCTCTGCTCACGTGGCAGTGGGCTGTTCTGGGGTGCAGTCCAGTGAGAAAGGGACAGTGGGCACAGAGCTGCCATAGGGCATGGCAGCAGCTTTGGGCAGGGTCAGCAAGGTGAGCCAGCTCAGGCTGAACTCCAGGAAACAACACTTTTCCCCACTAGTAAATTTGACCATAACAAATAAAGTTTGTTCAAATAAAGGTTCAATGTGAAGAAAACAGATTTTCAAAAGAAGAAGGTTTCCTTTTTATTTCCAGCAGCCCCTGTTTATTAGTAACAGTAGAGGGATTGCATCTCTGATGTTTATTTTCTATTTGTTGTCTCTCTTTTCTGGGTTTGCTGTGCACATTCAACAGAAGGTAATTCTGAATTGCATGCATCACCTGCCATCCCATACCCACTCTCACAAACAGCTCGGATGCTTCTTTGACCTCCAGAGTGCATGAAAGTGAATCCTGTAGTGTGCAGCTATTTATTTTGGCCTTCTCTATAAATCCACCCATGGGACCTCTCCGAACTCTTTCAGTTTCCATGCTTGTGTTGTGCAAGCAGCACAACAGCCCTTCAGTGCCTGCTGCTGGCATGCTGCTGGAATCTCCTGTGGTGGCTCTGTAAAGAAATGCTCTGGCAGAATGTTAGCAGCATGTCTGTTATGTTGTCTGAAAAAAACCAAAAACAACCAACAGGGAAAAAATGCTTGTTTTCTACCACAAGAATTCCTGCCCTTTGATCAGTGTTTTTCCTCTCTTTGAAAACTTCCAGGGTTCTGCAAAACAAAGTTGATAAGACACTAAAAACCAAGACCAGAAGAACCCATGAGTGCCCCCAGAGTGGGGATCAGCTGAGCAGGGACTGCTGCTGCAGGAGGCCCTGCATTGCTCCTTTCCTCTGCATGCAGCAGCTGCAGCACTGGCTGTGGAAATGGCACCCATTTTTACTGGCATTTCCCAGGGCTGGAAAAAGGGAATGAGACTTAGTCATATAGTTTAGAGGAGCTCATCCATCTGCCATCCAGGCACTGGGGACCCCTTCCAGCCCCCACAGCTAGTGTGTGAGAGCATCAGGAGGTTCAGACAGAGCTGACTGCACTAAAAGAAGTTCCTGTGTGGGCTGCAGAGTCTTGGCTCTGTACCTCAGGAGCCTGTCCACACTGCCCATGGGCAGCTAGCTGGGTGTGGTGGCCCCATCCTCCTGAACTCTTTGCTGAGTCAGTGGAAGGAGATGGCCTAAAGCACCCTCTGTAAATGGCATCTTCCACCAGCTGGAGGGGTGGTCTGATGTGATCCTGCTTCTGATTCAGCCTCGGGTGAGACAGAGCTGAGCTGGGATTCTCCTTTGGTGGTTCAGGACTCCAGGACACCTTTGGAGTATTGGTCATGGTTCTGTTGTGCTGGAGAGCTGTGCTGGGGGAGGTTTGATGCCTTCTGCTGGCCCATCTGGCACAGCCACAGAACACAGGTACCCTTTTGTTGAGCAGCATGGCTTGTTGCTGTTGTGCATGCTCACCAAGTTTCAGAAGGGAAACTTTTTTTTTTTTTAATATTGGAGGTTGTACTTAGCCAAAGTACTTTCTAGTACTGACATCTGAATGCTCCTGTCTCATGGGAGCAAATGCACAGATGCCAGATAAAATTTATCCATTGGCAAGTAGTGAAGTTCAGATTTTCTTACTCTTATAATGCTTCTGAAGTGCTATAGATGTAGAAAGACCTGGTGGTGTTATTTTTAGTGACAAGGTCTTGCCAAGCAGCTATTCTATATGGGTGTATTTTGTAGCCATTGTAGAAAGAAAATCAGAAGCCCCTTGTGATAACTGGAAAGATGTTTGAGGTTTTTCCTCCACTGCCACTGGCCTGAGAGCAGATCTTCAGTCAGGTACATTTGGCTAAGTTTTGGGGGTTTTTTTAGACAGTGGTTCCTCTTTTGAGGTGATTATTTCTGAGTGATTAAAGCAGGAATATTCTTTGTAGCTTGCTAGCTTACTGAGTGTCCTAGGTGTTTCCCAGCCACAGAAGAGTCTGATGACCCCTGAACCATGAGAGAACCCTAGAGTTTCCTTCCTAGAGCAGAGCAGCCCCTGACACTTGGAAACTGCTGCCAGCATCTGACATTTTCACATGGAAGCTATTGTTGGTTCCGTGCAAAAAAAACCCCTCAAATCAGAATTTTATCTTCAGAAGGAGACTCACTGATCAAACCCACAATGTTTTTAGTACTCACTATGCTCCTAGCAACTGTCCCCATGTGGAGTTAAGACAGACCTAGTACTTTCAGAAAATAGGCCTGGACTCTAACTCCATTAATCACAAATGAGTGCAGTCACTGCTGGATTCTTACCCTCTGTTTTTCTGCTGTTACACCAGTTTAAGCTGCTGCCAGAGTTGTTCAAGGATGAGGAGAAGGTGCTGAGTCCCACATCAGCCACCCCTTCAGGGCGGGTACCTTTGTCTCGAACAGTGGTAAAACCAGCCAAGGCCAGGCCAGGCCAGGCCAGCAAGGAGCATAAGAAAACTGTGGGACATCAGGTGAGTTTGAAGATGCAGCTCTATTAAATAATCTCTCCCTGTACCTTCCCCTGTTTCACAGGTCTTGGGATGTACTGGTGCTTCTTGGGATCCCCTGTGATGTCGAGATGCGTGCAGCTGATACTGACTTACAGTGTGGAGCTGTAATTAATACATTCATTACTAATGCATTTTGGGGCACAGTTTCAGTGAGCTCAGTTCTTACTGTGCTGCCAAAACCAAAACTCTCGTTCAAAACAGATTTAACATGTGGGATGCTGAGAATCTTTGAAACTGGGTCCTTTTAATCACGTGCCACATTGTCTGAGTAAAAAGTGCGAGTTCAGTCCCCAGAAAACTTGGTTGCAGTTATGAAGGGGCTAAACATAAACTATCCACATATATGTGCCCAAATGAAATAGAAACTGTGATCAGACTGGCTGGAGAACTCACTCCTTCATACTTCCCACTCAACAGGTAAGAGGTGTTTTCTCTTGATGGCTCTGTCCCCAGTCAGTGCTTTTTTATGTGACAGATGGCCCCTTGGACTAGACACAGGATCCAAGGAAGGCTTTTTAAAGGGTTTAGAACTAACTTTTTATCTGCTTGCCAGCCTGTACCACTTTGCTGTGAATAGTGGTATTGTTACTTTGCCCGGGACTTCCAGGAGGTCAGTGTGGAGAACTCTGCTCACCTGTCTGTCAGAGAGCTTGGATAGATGAGCTGTCAGTGAGTGGAAGTTCTTTGTAACAGGGTCCTCTCAGTTCTGCAGATGAACTGGCCACGTGTTGTGGGTGCTCAGAGTTCTAATCAAATCACCAAAACTGCCTGGGCTTTGTCCCCTGCCTTGGATGGTTGTGGGTCCATAACTAACACATTAGCAGAGTGTCTGTGCAGTGTCGTGAGCTGATCACCCAGCGAGACCCAGGGAGTTCAGGGAAGGTGTGATTTAGATATTAATCATCTCTGTTACCTTCCCCAGGCAAGCTGTGTCAGGCTGTGGGTAGGAACAGGAATGGTTATTCATGCTGCTGTACAGAATGCAAAGCTGCTTGGCGTGTGTTTGTGATACAGGCTGCAAATTCCAGTCCTCTGCAATTCATGCAGGAGAACCCCTGCCTGTTTCTCCTGATTTGAACATCACTTCTGATTTTGCAAACTGACAGTATCCTGAGACTGGTAGAGGTCTAACAGTTTTGTTGTGAGACTGAAACTATTGAGTCCAAGTGTTAGAGGTGCTCTTATACTACTCCTATTAATCAACACTGCAGATTTATAATTTTTAAAGGAAGCTAATACAACTGTGATTTTTATTGTATTTGGTGTAGGAGTAGAGGTTGGCTTAGAATCGTGAGCTTAGCAGAAACAGGAACACCATACCAATACATTTAAACATCTAAGCAGGGTTTTCTTAATTTTCTTTATCTGTGTCCTGTGGTTAGAAGGATACACTGCAGTATGTTAGGTATTTGTGGTCCTGATACTTCTTCAAAAGTAAGGCTCCTAAAATTCTTGTGTATTGCACTTCCACAGTTCTCTTCAGTAGGTCTGACTCTGGGGTAAGTGGAGCTGATACTGAAATTGATGTTTGTTTTTCACACTACTGTTGATTTTAAATTGTATTTAAAATGTATTCAAAATGAAATGGCTAGTTCTGATTTGCCATGAGGTTTAGTCATGAAGAGATGGATCAGACAAAGATTAGGGTACATGAAACAGTCATAAACTGGAAATAGCTCAGTCTGTCCCATGTTTTTGTAACGTACCACATGCTGCTGTGAGCTTCACTCCTGTAAAGCCTGGCACAGGTCTGACTGTGACACAGCTCACCCAGAGGTGGCACCTGAGACTGGAATCTGTCGCCGCAGCAAAACCCAGCTGCTGTTTGCTACTGCCACGAGCAAACATCCCTCCTGCTGCTTTCTGAGGTTCTCTCAATCCCAACTGGCCTTACTGAGCTCTTCCCTGACCCGTTTCCTTTTCTCTTTCCCCAAGTTCCGTGGCTCCCTGCAGCTGCTGATGGAGACCCTGAACGCCACCACGCCGCACTACGTGCGCTGCATCAAGCCCAACGACTTCAAGTTTCCCTTCACGTAAGCTGCTCCTGGCTGGGTCACCAGCCTGTTCCTGACAGGGGAGATGCCCAAGGCCCCAGAGGATTGAGGCTCTGCTAAAGCTTGTCACTCAGAGTGGTGTGTCTCTCTTGTTAGGGACTCGCTGGGTGTCTGTAGCTACCTACAGCAGGAGGTGTCCTGGGATAAATAAAGGGAGAAACAGTGGTGGGTGGTTTTGTTCATGGTGATCTGATAACAAACACAAGTGTTTTCATTGTTTGCTGTTTGAAACGTGGCTGGCAGTTTCTGCTCCTTGAGTTCATTTGACGTTTGCTGGAATTTGCTTTTGCAGATTCCAATGTCTTATTCCTTAACCTCTTTTTTTTTAATACAGAAACTTGCTTAGAGCATAATCTCAAAAGTCTGCTTAAAATCCAGGCACATAAAGAGTCCTGTGGCCACTGGGCAGGCCAGTGGGAAGCAGGAAGGATGAGCAGCTTGCAGCAGCTGGTGGGCTCAGGCAGTTCCCAGTCAGGCTGTACTCTGGTGTTGCTGAGCTGCTGAAGCACTAGCTGGACTTGTTACCCCCCCCATCACTTTCCACCCCTGCTCCCTCTCTGTGCTGCTGCTGTCCTGGGCGTGCACAGAGTCAGAGGCCTCATGGAATGCAGAACTAGCCCCACACCCACAGGTTCTTTTATCCTACACAGATTTGATGAGAAGCGGGCAGTGCAGCAGCTGAGGGCTTGTGGTGTCCTGGAGACCATCCGAATCAGTGCAGCTGGCTTCCCCTCCAGGTATGCCTGCTGCTTTTCTGGGGACTTTCAGCTCTTTCTAAGAGAATTCTCTGTTGCTGGGACTGACACTGTCTCTGTTTTTGGGTCAGGTGGACATACCAGGAGTTCTTCAGCCGCTACCGTGTTCTGATGAAGCAGAGGGATGTCCTTGGTGACAGAAAACAGACCTGCAAAAATGTCCTGGAGAAGCTGATTCTGGTACTGACAGTGCTGAGAGCATTTAGAATCTGAAGGAATAAATATAGTGTCCCTCACACCCTCATAGCCACACTATCTTAGTACTTCTAGAAAGTGTTAAACCACCGGTGTTAGCACAGGGCCTGTGGAATTTCCCAGTGTGTCACAGGAGAGGAGGACAGTGATTTTGTGGGTGTGTTGAAGGTGAGCCTTACCTTGCCTAATGGCAGGATGGATCACCCACACCTTAAATAGGCCATAGTTTCCTGCAGGTTTTCTAATGTGGAAGTGTTTCTCTTTGTGTCTTTCACACTGTTCCTCTCAGCCCCTGTGCTCCAGTGCTTTACCACTCCCTCTGGCCTCGTGGCATTGCCCCCTTGCTGGGCACTGTGGCTGTCCTCATGTCAGCAGCCTCTTGCTTTGCCTCCTGCCTCCAGTTGCAGCCCTGCATTCCTCAGCAGTTCCATCCACCCACTGGTGGTGCATGGGAACTGATGTGTTACTCAGGGTTTTTTGAAGGACCAGTGAACAGTGGAGGGCAGGAAGGCTCCAAACAGACAGTTCCAGCCAGTCTCAGTAGAAGGCATATAATTGAGATGTGCTGGGAAGTATCAGTTAGGAAGAGAAACAGACAATTTTTCCCTAAAGATGGGAAAGCAGAAAGCAGGGCTGCTTACCTTGCTGAAGTGCAATGCCAATGTTAGGTTGTTTATGGAAACAAACAGACAAATGCTGTGCAGGCAGGTTGGGGCTTGGCATTTTAAATGGTGTCTTTGGGTGGACTTAACTAAAATATTTTGCATGTGTCTGTAGTGTTAATGTGTAGTGATAAATGTATCCTGAGTGTGGCTCTTTGACTGCTGTTCCTTTTAATTTAACATCAAACAATCCAGAAAAGGAAATTTTTCAATGTACTTTTTTATATTCTCAGTTTTTCCTTTCAAGGAGTACTTCAGCTATAGACATAAAAGTATTCTTCTCTTTCTAGTTGAGTTTTGAAATGTCAGATGTGTTTGAGCAGCAGTTGAGGTTCTTTGTTCTGCCTTAGCCCTGATGCAGCATGAATGATGTCTATGTGTTTGAAGCCCCAGTGGCTTTGTTTGTACTGTGTCATATGTTGAAGATGTATCATTCAGATGGGTCATCTACAATACATGCAGGAAATTGTACCTGTGCATTGCCTTTCATCCCCTGAGCCTCTTTGTCACCTCTGGTAGTCATCCCTATCTCTTATAATCTTGATGGTGTTCTTGTCTAAGCAGAAGTTTCACGTTGCTCCTTTAAGCCATGCTTGTGGCCTTTTAACAGAATCATACAGAGAAAACACTCTGCTCCATTAATTAGTTTAAGTCCAGATTATAGAATGGCCATGCTGGAGAGCAGTCCTTTGGAAAAAGCCTTGAGGGTGCCAGTAAATGAAAAGCTGGACATGAGTCACCAATGCACAGTGGTAGCCCAGAAGGCCAATCCATCCTGGGCTGCAGCAGGAGCTGTGTGGGCAGCAGATGAGAGAGGTGACCCTGCCCCTCTGCTCTGCCCTGGGGAGACCTCCCCTGGAGCCCTGTGTCCAGCTCTGGAGCCCCCAACATAAGAACATGGAGCTGTTGGAGCAGGGCCAGAGGAGAGTCAGGAAAATGCTCAGAGGGCTGGAACAGCTCTGCTCCCAGGACAGGCAGAGAGAGTTGGTGGTGTTCAGCCTGGTGAAGAGGAGGCTCCAGGGAACCTTAGAGCTCCTTCCAGTGCTGCCAGGGGGTTGTAAGAAAGCAGGTCTGTGCACAAGGGTCTGCAGTGACAGGACAAGGGGCAATGGCTCTGATGTGGAAAAGGAGAGATTGAGGACAGACATTAGGAAAAAGTTCTTTAACATGAGGGTGACAGATCCCTGGAATGGGCTGCCCAGAGGTGGTGGAGGCTCCATCCCTGGAGACGCCCCAGGCCAGGCTGGAGGAGGCTGTGAGCAGCCTGAGCTGGTTGGAGATGTCCCTGCTGAGTGCAGGGGGTTGGACTAGATGACCTCTGGAGGTCCCTTCCAACCCAAACCATTCTATGATTTACTTGAAATAAAGTATATAAAATATAAATATATATATAAAATACTTGAAATTATTTACTTGAAATTTCCCAGGCAATTTTGCCTCTTTATTAACTGTATTTTCATTTAGCCCTTCATACCATTTTTTTATCCACTAACATTTAATGCTGTAACTGATCTTTTTTTTTTTTACCTCTGAAAATAGGACAAGGATAAGTACCAGTTTGGTAAGACAAAAATCTTTTTCCGGGCTGGTCAAGTAGCCTACCTGGAGAAAATAAGGGCAGACAAGCTGCGAGCTGCCTGCATCAGGATCCAGAAGACCATCCGAGGCTGGCTGATGCGCAAGAAGTACGTGCGGATGAGGAAGGCTGCCATCACCATCCAGAGACATGTCAGGGGCTACCAGGCACGATGGTAAGCTCTGCTCCTGGGCTTCTGAGCCCTTGAAGTAGGACATTCCAATGGAATGCATTTGTTCTTTCCTTCCTGTGCTGTCTGAAAGGAAATACTTTTCCAAATGAAGAGAATTGAATGTAATGAGCGTGTCTGTGCTGCCTGGTTTGGACCTTCCTGGGAGGCTGTGTGGTGGATGCTTCCAGCAGTGTGTGATTTGTGGGAGCAGAGTACTGGCAGATATGCTGCAGGTGAGGGAAAGCAGGACTCTCGGCTGAGTCCTTATTGCCCAGTTTCCATATGCCTTCCCAGATAGGTCTTGTCTGTCCTGCTGGGTGAGCCATCCCTCATCCAGGCTGGGACGGGAGACCTATCAGACAGACACATTTTTTTGGATTGACTTCTGAGGGATGGCCATGGGTGGGCCAGAGAAAAGGGTAGGAGTGCAGGTGGCTTATCATTCAAAGCCAAGATAATTATGAAGACTTAAGAATCAACCTTTGGAGAGAGGCTTATGTCAAGATGCTTTGTAAGTCTCATGCTGAAAAGGCCAAGAATGAACAAAGTTTTCCTACAGGTCGTGGTTAGGAGAGGAGATCTGGAAGGGAACATAGTGGAAATAGCTTTAAAGCTGGAGAACAGGTGGTGGGAAATTGAGTTTATCTTGTCAGTTTTAGATCACAGTTCTCAGAGGGAGTGAAAACATTTCCTCATAAAACCCTTAAGGTTTCTGTTCATCTGTCTCTCCCTGTGTTGTATTATGGTAGAAGAGCAAGTACCTGTGCTCCTGTGCTGTGCCCCTGGCAGCGTTGGGAAGGAAGGGAAGGAAAAACTTGAGGAAGGCAGTAAAGTTAGAGGGTGTAAAAAAAAAGTATTGAAGCACTAAAAGCCACTTGGAGGTGTTGTTTGTCATGGTTGTCTTGCTTAGCTATGCCAGCTTCCTGCGGAGAACACGGGCTGCCCTCACCATCCAGAAGTTCCAGCGCATGTACGTGGCCCGCAAGAGGTACCAGCTCATGAGAGCTGCTGCTCTGGCTCTGCAGGCTCTCCTGAGAGGTTACATGGCCAGACAAAAGTACCAAATGGTAAGAACTTGTGTTTTCCTTCCTCTCTCTAGCCTTATTCCCACATGCCTCCAGGACAAAAGTGCTCCATGGGGTCCCCTTGGCAGCCTGAAATGTTGTGTGCAGTGCACACGGTACCACGGCACCTGGGGATGAGAGATTCACAGATTCACAGATATTAGGGGCTGGAAGGGACCTAGAAGATCATCTAGTCCAACCCCCCTGCCTGAGCAGGATCACCTAGACCAAGTCACCCAGGAACAGATCCAGGCCGGTCTTAAGTGTCTCCAGAGATGGAGACTCCACAACCCCCCTGGGCAGCCTGTTCCAGAGCTCTGGCACCCTCACTGAGAAAAAGTTCTTCCTTGTGTTGACCCTAAACCTCTTGTGCTCCAACTTGCACCCATTGCCTCTCGTCCTGTCATTGGATGACATTGAGAAAAGTCTGGCTCCATCTTCTCTACACTCACCCTTAACATATTTATAGACATTAATGAGGTCCCCCCTCAGTCTCCTCTTCCCAGCCAGCCTAGATTTCAGTACAGGCAGTGGAGAACCTAACAGGGGTTTACCACTTTCTCATTTAATATATGGAATGTCAATGCACTTAAAATAAATACTGAAAATGAACAGGTGTGAACAGAGCTCCAGGAGTCCAAATCACTGCCACACACATCAGTTTACATGTGATGCACCAGTACTCCTGTTCTATCCCTACTTTCAGTTATTCTGAAATGTCTGATGGGATATATTGTAGAGAATATTAGCAGAGATACCCACAAAAACAGGAGATTAAAACCTAAGTGTGTGGTGGGGTTTTTTTGTGTGTTGGGTTTTTTGAATGTATTGATACTGGTTTTGTTTTGGAGAGAAACTGCTATAACCCTGTCATAGTGATATTGGCAATATTTTTCTGATTACACTTGATAAAAAAAACCTGATAAATTAGAATTTGCTCTTCATTGCACTTTTAGCTACATGAATTTTAACAAGGCTAAAAAATCAGCCTGTATTTCACTCAAAAGTTAGCTAAAAGAGTTCTACATTTCTCCCAAGCAGATAGATATTGAAGTCTTATATCCAAAATCCAAGTAATGCTTATATCCTACATGTTTCTCTTATGAGTGAAATGTGAATGTGTCTAGAGTGTTCTAACATATACTAACCAGAAAGTCTGAAAGCAAGTAATCCCTGTTAAGAATTTCTAAATACTAAGTTCCCCACACTTGACTTAGCTGTTCTTTTGTGCAGGTATCCACTTGCACTATCCAGGTATCCACTTGTTGGCCTTTTCATTATTATAAACCACGTTTTATGTTGTTAGATCCCGTGAGATGTTTCACAGCAGGGTTCTGATGGATGTGACTGAGAGATGGGTCACAGCACTGTGTGGAGGAAAAACTGTCCTTGGGAAAAGGGGAGATGATCCTGTTGGCTTGAAGTTAGTGTCACAAGTGATACACACCCCATCTGTCCTGTAGCACAGTCTGTAAGCCTGCTGTGTTCCCTCTCAGGGGAGATGGCATGTGTCTGGAGGGGACCCTGCACAGGGCAGTCAGACCTGCCTGTCAAGGAGCACCCCTCAAGCAGTGAGTTGTTAAACATGAGGTTCTGGCAAGTGCACCTGTGGTGTGCTGTGTATATGTTGTCCTCCTAAAGCAAATGTTGTTAAAGCTGTCATCCAGGGTGCCAGAGAGCAGCACAGGCTCTGTGCCACAGGGGAGAGGTCAACATGCCTCTTGGCCTCAGGGTGGCTGCAGCGGGTGAAACCCGGATCGTGCCCTGTGCCAGCACACTGGGGCTGAGCCATGACCTAATGGAGGGGACACGTGTTGTTGGGGAGGTTGTGAAAGGTACCTGTTGTTTTAGAGGAGAGGGCATGTGCTGCAGTCACCTGACCAGTAGAAGGAATTCAAAATGGTTGAATCATGTTCCACACATCCTGGGGAAAGCTTCCTCCTGAGCCACTGCAACTGCCTCGCAGTTTGACAAGGGCTGCAGTTCCTCCCTGGCTTTTACATCAGCTTTCCTTGCAAATACCTGGGAAATTAAGTCACTTTCTGATCATCTTACCCTATGTTGGAGTGGCCTTTTCCTCAGTGGACTGCATGGTTGTGAGAGTTCTCTGGCAGATGAGGACCATCCCTGCACAATGGAGGTATTTCTTGGGACTTGTTGCTTTCAGATGAGAGGTGACAATGTGGAAAGCTCTTTGTGCTCGAGCTGTTCAGGCTCCCATGGGTACCCCGAAGGACTATTCCAGGAACCCTGTCAGGAAGGAGGCAGGAATGCTAACTGCATGGCATGACTTACGCATTTGACCTTGCTGGATTTCTGAGAGAGTTATTGCTTTGCCTTAATGTGCTATTGAACCCAGTCCTGGCATTTTGAGTCTCAATTTTATTTCAGAAATGCTAAGGGAGAAAGTTGCTGTATCTTAGGATGTTGCCACTTTGCCAGGGTACCTTTTAAGTTCATGGATCTGGAATTGCAACACTTTTAACACAGTTCATTTGCTAAGAAGTATAAAAGAAAATAAAATTGTTTTTTCCTACTAATTTGTCTTACCAGCTTTGTGGTAAATCAGTGTAAGAATGTGATCTTCATATGATCTTTAAACTATCAAATCCATGAAGTAACATGAAATTTTAAATAGCTTTATTCTTCAGAATAACCTGTTTATTTGCAGAAGCTTTATTAGGTGAACTACAAAATTCTCAGAGTCCTAGATGCCCTGTGGGTTTGGGCAGGCTCTCTGAGCATAGCTGTGGTCTGCTGGAGTTATCTACTTCAGACCCGGATCTCTCATTGAATCAATGGTTGAAAGGTCCAAAACCAAGCAGTAGACTCTTCCTGGTGAAAGTCTCTGGCTGATCCAGTGGTGCTGGTTCTTGGCATTCTTCACTCTTCTTTGTTCAATATTACTGGTCATTTTAAATTTATTATTTATTTTTTAAATACCATAAATCGATGGTAGAAATTTCTGATTACAATACATGGACATTTTTTCCATGCTAGCAAGTCTAAGATATATATATAAAAAAAAAAAAAAGCAGGAAAAAAAAAAAAAAGGACCATTTGCTCTGGTTCTATTGTGTACTAGCTGCATTGCATATTAAGTGTGGTAATTTTCAACTTTATCCTGCTGAATTCTATGTGGCATGTCAATGATTCTAATATATTTTGAGACAAAAGATGCAGTAAAAGAACCCAAAAGGATTTTATTTTGTAAATTTGCCAACAAGTACCTTATATATTTGTAATGAGCTTGGCTCTGACATCAACATGAAGGAATGCCTGGGTCTTCAGTGTGTCTCCACTCCTTCTTCAGCTCTTTCTTCCTATGTTTTTTTTCTGGTTTATTTTCTTTTTATTCTTTGTCATCTTCCTTATTTCTATCTTCTTCCCGATTGTTTTTCCCTGTAAGTTAATTCTACATGAATTACTTGTTACTCTTCACCAGAAGTTTCTGTTTGCAGGCTAAGGTGTTTCTATGTGTGCATCATCAAACACCTCTCATTATGGACTCCGTCGCCGAGCAGGTGCAGGTGGTAACTCTAATCCCCCCGTGGTGTTTCTCTTGCTGCAGATGCTTCGGGAGCACAAGTGTGTTATTATCCAGAAACATTTCAGAGGCTGGCTGGCTCGAGTGCACTACCACAGGACCCTGAAGGCAGTTGTCTACCTGCAATGCTGCTACCGGCGCATGATGGCCAAGAGGGAGCTGAAGAAACTCAAGATAGAAGCCCGGTCTGTAGAACGCTACAAGAAGCTCCACATTGGCTTGGAGAACAAGATCATGCAACTGCAGAGAAAAATTGATGAGCAGGTAAAAGCTCCCTGGCCTCAGGGAAGATACTTCAAGGTCTTGTATTAGTTTGCTCAGTAGGACCCTGGGCATCCACAGAAAATGCACTGGATTGACATTGTGAGGTGTTGGTTCTTTTCTGTGCTGAAGAACATTGATGGAAAAGAAAGGTAGGCCATAGGAGAACTGGAACAGTAAAAGCATCTGCTTATGTCTCTCAGCAGCACCAAGAGGAAAACATTTACTGCCTTCAAATCAGTATTTCCTTTGAAGCAGGTCAGGTCTGTTTAAGGGGAAGGAGAGGTGATAATGCTATGTACTCTTCACTGGATTATGTACTATTCATTGAGTTAGAAACTGGCTGGGCTGTGTGCAGACAGTGGGGTTACTGGGGTGAAACCCAGCTGGCTGCCAGTCACCAGGGGTGTCCCTGAGGGAGCAGTTTTGGGGCCAGTCTGGTTTGGCATTTTTATTGATGAGTTGGATGTGGGGATTGAGGCACCCTTAGTATGTTTTCTGATGACACCCAGTTGTGTGAGGGTGTTGATCTGCTGGAGGGCAGGAGGCTCTGCAGAGGGGCTGGGACAGGTTGGGTGATGGGCCAAGGACAGTTGTCTGAGGGACAGTGAGGCCAAGGGCTGGGTCCTGCACTTGGGTCACAACAACCCCCAGCAGCTCCAGGCTGGGGAGCACTGGCTGGAAAGTGCCCAGCAGAAAGGGACCTGGGGGTGCTGGCTGAGCATGAGCCAGGGGGTGCCCAGGGGGACAAGATGCCCCCAGGATCCTGGGCTGGCTCAGCAGCAGCGTGGGCAGGAGGAGCAGGGCAGGGATCTTGTGCTGGGGCCTGGGGAGGCCTCATCTCAGTGCTGGGCTCAGCTCTGGGCCCCTCATGCCAGGACAGACCCTGAGGGGCTGGAACGTGTCCAGAGGAGCTGCCAAGAGAACAAGTGGTGTGAGGAGAGGCTGAGGGAGCTGGGCATGGGCAGTGTGGAGCAGAGGAGGCTGAGGGGGGAGCTCATTGCCCTCTCTAGCTCCTGCCAGGAGGGTGCAGAGAGGTGGGTGAGGCCTCTGCTCCTTGGGCACTGCTGACAGAAGCAGGGGCTGGGCTGGAGCTGCAGCAGGGGAGGGTTCCATTGGATATGGGGAAGGAATTCTTTCCTGAGAGAGTGGTGAGGCCCTGGCCCAGGCTGCCCAGGGAGGGGGTGGAGTCCCCATCCCCGGAGGGGTTTCAGAAAGGAGTTGACAAGGTGCTTCAGGACATGCTCTGGGGGAGGCAGGGAGGAGGGGTTTGTGTTTTTCGAATGGTTGGGTATTTAGTTTTTTTGTTGTTGTAGGTTTGGTTGGACTCCGTGATCTGGGAGGTCCTTTTAACCAGGATGATTCTGTGATTCTGTGGTTCTATGATGCATGTGGGCTCCTCCTGATTTTAGCTCAGGATATTAATGTGCAGGCTTAGACCGAGCTGTTCTGTAACATAGTGAACCCATTCTGCCAAAACAGACTCATACTCTTCAGAAACGGGAAAGCTGCTCTTTTGCTGCCACGTTTGGTTGTACTCTGTAGGCAACTGTAAGGCTCCCTGAAAGCAGAACTTCTCCAACGTCTGCGCTGTGCTTTCACAGAACAAAGAGTACAAAGCTCTGGTGGAGAAGCTGAGCGGCCTGGAGATCACGTACAGCACGGAGACGGAGAAGCTGCGCAGCGACGTGGAGAGGCTGCGGGCCAGCGAGGAGGAGGCCAGGAACGCCACCCACCGCCTCGGCTGCCTGCAGCAGGAGATGGCCCAGCTGCGCCGGGAGCTGGCCCAGGCCCGCGCCGACAAGAAGACCATCGAGGAGCGGGCAGACAAATACAAGCACGAGACTGAGCAGGCAAGTGGATGGTCTCAGATGCACGAGAATATTCCCAGGGGCCTGGTGGCACCTCAGGTTTTGCCCAGGGTTTGTCATTTCAGGTGTGTGGCTGGTGTTTTTACAGTACTTCTTAGAAATTTTATACCTGTACAATCCTAAATAGGCAAGATACCTAAAGAGTTCTACCAATTTTATGCCTGTACAATCCTAAATAGTCAAGATACCTAATGGATTCTACCTATGGAAGAAGAATACACCAAGCCTGTATATTATATGTAAATATAAGTATTGAATCTATTCAAAATTTTATATTGAAAGGATTTGCTAATCCAAATAATGAAGCTTCCTTGATTATTCAGACATAATGCATTCGTCAAAATAAATCAGTTTACCTACTTAGTATAATCAGATAGATAGCAGATACCTGTCCCATATCCCAGTATTCAAAGATATCCACTTACATCCTGCCTAATTAAACTTAGGCAAAAATAAAAAAAATAATTTAAAAATCAATTAACTTAGCCTATTAAACACAGCTATGTGTGTGCAGTCAACTCAGTGGGTTCTGACTTGAACTTTGCTTTAGCCATGAGCACCTCAGAACATCTGTTTCCTTTCAAGATTATTTGCAGTGGTGCAAGTTTAAAACTTTGGAACCAGAGTCATTCCCTCAGGATGTGATGCTGCAGTGATACATTTCAAGATCAGCTAAACATAAGGGAAAATATTCATTGATTGAGCAAAATGAATGCATAGTAACCATCATCAGACACAAATAAGTAATTGGCATATGTGGGCATGATTAAAGTGGCACAGCATCAAGAGAAGTGTGTCCAGCAGATCGAGATAAGTGATTCTGCCCCTCTACTCTGCTCTGCTCAGACCTCAGCTGGAGTATTGCATCCAGCTCTGGAGCCCTCAGCACAGGAGAGACATGGAGCTGATGGAGCAGGGCCAGAGGAGGCCACAAAGATGCTCAGAGGCTGAAACAGCTCTGCTATGGGGACAAGCTGAAGGAGCTGAGGTTGTTCAGCCTGGAGAAGAGTAGGCTCTGGGGAGACCTTAGAGCATCTTCCAGTACCTGAAGGGGCTCCAGGAAGGCTAGAGAGGGGCTGTTTCCAAGGACCTGTAGTGAAAGGATGAGGGGTAATGGTTTTAAATGAGAGTAGATTGAGACTGGATCTCAGGAAGAAGTTCTTGCCCTTGAGGGTGGTGGATCAGTGGCACAGGCTCCCCAGGGAGGTGGCTGAGGCCCCATCCCTGGAGCTATTCCAGGTGAGGTTGGCCAAGGCTCTGAGCAGCCTGGTCTAGTTGAGGGTGTCCCTGCTCACTGCAGGGGGGCTGCACTAGATGCCCTTTGGAGGTCCCAAACCAGCCCTAAACATTCTATGATTCTAATTTCTGGGCAGAGTCAAGATATTAGATCATGGTGTTAACTAATCCAGTGGAATATACAACATAACTACCAAATTTCTGCCTATCTTGGGAATTTTTCTATTCTAAGGAAGATATTACATCTTTGGGACATAATGAGAAGTGTTATGTCAGAGTGGAGTGGTTCAAGGCAGTCTGACATCTGATCAGCAGTGGAGTGCAGGACACCTAGGGGAATCTGTAGTGGGCCATTTGAGAAATGTAATTCAAGAAAGGAAGGTGACCTAGCTCAGTTCACTGATTGCATTCTCTGAAGGAAAGCTTAAGTGTTTGAACTTTCACAGGGGTGTAATTTCTGTTTGAGCTCTGCTGGAAGGTGAACTGCATTCTGACTCAAATGTTTTATTCTCTCTGTAGCTGGTGTCAGAGCTGAAAGAGCAGAACACGTTACTGAAAGCAGAAAAGGAGGAGCTGAACCGCCGCATCCATGACCAGGAGAGGGAAATAACAGGTTGGCTCTGTTCCTTCACTCAGGATGGCTGCTTTGTCTTGCCTTGTAGCACACTCTACTGCAGAGATTGGGCTAATTTGACTTGGTTTGCATTCCTTTTTAGTTTAATGACTTCATTTATTTGTTTTAAAGAACTCACATGCATCAGAATTACTTACTGTTTGAGTTTCTGTGAAGTATTAATGGTTTGGGGTGTCTGGTGAGGTGACTTACAAAGTGTTTTAAGAAGGTGGCTCTGTTATTTGATTCTCTAACCTACTGCAGTTCTTCTGGATGATGTGGCTGTGTTGATGCAAAGTTTGTGATGCAGACAGCTGCAATGAAGAGGGTCATAAAGCATCTCCCATTCTGCTGTTTGCACAACACAGCACTGGGCTAATGCCCCTTCTTCCTCCCTCCTTGAATTACTAGTGCAAGGGATTAGCAGAATAACCAGCTTGACTGAGTGAACCCTTCTATGGCTACCACAATAATCATAGAGTCATAGAATTGTTTTGGCTGGAAGAGACCTTTGAGATCAGCAAGCACAACCTTATTGCCATCCCTATCAAACCCACTAAACTATGTCCCTATGCACAACATTTACCTGGCTCTTAAACACTTCTAGGGATAGTGACTCCACCCCTCCCTGGGCAGCCTTTTCCAATGCCTGACAACCCTTTCAGTAAAGAAATTCTTCCTGATATGCAGACTGAACCTCCCCTGGTTCAACTTTAGGCCATTTCTGCTTGTCACTAGGGAGAACAGACCAACTCCTGCCTCTCTACATCTTCCCTTCAGGTAGCTGTAGAGACCAATAAGGTCTCCTCTTAGCCTTCTCTTCTCAAGGCTAAACAGCCTCAGATCCTTCAGCCTTTCCTACAACCCCATGAATTTGGAAGGAATGTTTTGGTCTTTCCCATATTTGTCCCAGTGTTTGCTCCCCGAAGCACAGATGCCACATACCAGCTTCCACATTCCTGCTGCAGACAGACACCCGTACCTCCAGGATGGGTGCACTGCAGGGTAGGGAGAACTGCAGGTCTCACTTTGGATTGCTGCTCTCTGTGGCAGAGACGATGGAAAAGAAGCTAGTGGAGGAAACCAAGCAGCTGGAGCTGGATCTGAACGACGAGCGGCTTCGGTACCAGAACCTGCTGAACGAGTTCAGCCGCTTGGAGGAGCGCTACGATGACCTGAGGGATGAGATGAACCTCATGGTGGTAAGAGGCTGGACCTCACCAGCTGCTCACAGGCTGTCCAGGCAGAGTCAGGCAGGGGTGGAAATGAGACTGACTCTGCTGTTAGCTGTGTGGTGCTGACCTGTACCTGAGAAGAGGGTTTATCCTTTCAGATGTTGATTAATTAGGTTAACTCAGGGCAAACAAAGACTTTAAAAATTTGTGGTTGACCTTTTTTTTTCTTACATTTTTGTTTTTAATTTCCATGTTTGTGAAGAAGGCTGAATTTCTGCTGTGACATTGATAGTGATGTGCATGACAGCCACCCTTATTTTGCCCTGAAGTTACTCAGATGTGCTAGGCACTGCATTCATCCCCTGTTAAATTCTCAGTAGGTGTAGCAATATTTTATGTGACAGGGAGAAAAGCATTCCTTAATATCTTGGAAGTTAGAGAATGGCTGCCTGCGCTTCTGAGCTTTTCTTTTCCACTAAATGCTGCATTGTTGCTTGGTTCTACTTTCTGCAGCAGTATTTGGTGGTGTAGGATCTGACCTGTCTCCATAGATTGGAGTGACCTACATCATGTAGGCTTTAGGTGACTTGAGAGACCAGAATCAAAAATACTTCCTTATAACTTGAGATATTGATAAGGAATATTATATTACCCAGTAAATTATTGGTTGTGAAGAGACAGCACAAGAAAAACTGTATAGAGGTATTGATTTGTTTCATTTGCATTCCAGAACATCCCCAAGCCTGGACACAAAAGAACAGATTCAACTCACAGTAGCAATGAATCTGAATATACTTACAGCTCTGAGATCACAGAAGCAGAAGACTTACCAGTGAGGATGGAGGTAATGTTAAAACCCCCACAACATAACTTTTCCTTGATCAGTGTTTGAATTCATTCCTATCTTTGCGTTTTGGTTTGGGAATTTTTTTGGTATATACTTGTGAACACCATATCCTTACATTGAGGTATTTCTTGCTTTAATCCAACTTTTTCCATTTCCTTTTTGAACGTCTCATTCTCCAGTTAGTTGTGGTCCTATGTGAAAAGACTTTTGTGAAGGTATGCTTTGAATTCTTGGGTATTACAGTAATCAGAGTAGATACTTGGCCATCCACTTAATTTAATCTATAAAACATTTGCTTGTCAGTGTCTGTGAACACAATCCCTTTTTCAGCACCAAGAGGGAATTCAGAAAATCAGTGAGACTTCCTGAGAAGTCTGTGTACTGTATATTCAAGGATTAAAAGTGGCAAGGTGGCTGAACACTACAGGGTTTTTTTTCTACACTACATTCTTAGTAGCTAGAGTGAATCAATTCCTTGTTAAGGGCAAGCTCAGGAAACAAAAAGGTTCATATGGAACTTAAGCAGCCTGCAGAAATCCCAGCCTGTCCTGGAATTAGTTGTTTTACCTCAAACTACAACAGAGCTGCAGAAGAACTTGTCTTTCTATCACTGTGGAAGCTGAAAGGATGAATTTAGCACCTAAAAACCAATCTTGAGTTATGTGTGCTGAGGTATGGGTGGTCAGATTTAACATTTCTGTTAGAAAGGACCATGATAATGGGGATTATTTAGGGAAACTCTTCCATCGTGTACAAGTTGCCTGAATATGTTCTTGTGGGGAAGAGGAATGTCCTGTGAAGACCAGACTAGTCACACTGATAAAACTGTGCAAAGCTCATGTCCCTGTTACTTTTTTCCTCATTTCAGTAGAGACAAAAAAGATTCCAAGGATGTACTGACCCTTTGCATTTGCAGTGAAACCAGACCCAGGGTATTTGACACTTTTCAGAAAGATGTCTCTCCTGATTCCACTAAGGAATAATAATAACAATAATAAAGAATTTGTGGTGCAACTCCAAGCCATTCTTAGTGTTTTCCAAGATAACTCCCCCTTTTGGCCCCTCCCAAAGAAGTGGGATTGCTCACAGAGCAGAGAGCCATCAGGCTGTTGGTTGGCTTGACAGGTTGCAGATGCAAAGCTGCTTCTGTGCATTCCAGAGGTGTTGCTAACGGTGAGGCAGGGCCCAGCTCATCCACCTGCCCTACCTGTGTTCTTGTCTCTGCAGTTGCTCAGGCTGCCATTAGTGCTCCTGAAATCCTCCCCAGGAACTCACTCCCTGCTGTGGATGCAGACACCTTGCTGCTGACACACACTCTGGGTGTAATCTTCCCTAGTTTGCCTTCCCACTTAGATTCTGCATCTTGCACAGTCGTTTCAGGAAGAGACTTCCACCTTCCTGGATAATCAGGAGAAGGACAGTGCAGCTGCCTGTGCTTGGATTTCATGTATGAGCCAAATGTGAGCTCATGGACCCACTGAATTGCTGCTGTGGAGCCAGTTTTGGGTATATCCAAATATAGAATATCCATTTAAAAAACTAACCAAGAGTGTGAATAATGGCAGCCCTGAGTAAATCTGTATTTCTTTAAGCCCTTAAGATTTCAAACTCCAGTTTGACTCTAACAATGTAGATTAATGACACAAAACCACATTAAAAAAGAGTCCATCTGAGTGCAAACCAGTACAGGCAGAAATCCCAAAGTCTGCCTTCTTTTTCCTGAGGTGTTGGTGTGGTTTCTGAATCCTCTCAACAGTGAAAGCAGGTGAAGTGGAAATGGCTGTGCTGGCTTGTCTGCTGCAGTTATTAACAGTAACTTTCCAGTTTCTTTGCTGGACTTCAAAATTAAATGGTGCGTTTCTTTGTTAGTGCTTTGATCTTGCTATACCAGGTACAAAATGGCTGTTGGACAATTTCTGAGGCACCTTCAGATTACAAATGCTGGTCCTTGCCTTAGAAAACAGCGAAAAGGCTAGTTGATTAGGCTCAAAACAGGCTGTATAATTAGCATAATCAAAGGAAAATAGCATCAAATTTATCTTCTGATATCTATTTTTCATGTGGCATCTGACTAAATTAACCTGTGAAGTTACAGTCAGCAGAGAAATTTCTCTGTAGTTTTACTGGAGAAAATATTTAAGACTAAAAAAGAGAAAAAGCACTTCTATTTACAGTTGTTTTCAGGTGAGTCTAACCACGGACTTTTTTTCTTTCTTTCTTTCTACCTCCAAACAAGTAAGAATAAAAGGTATGAGTAATTATAGACCTCCTGTCTGCTAGGTAGTCTCTAGTGCTTCCTTTTGCTAGGCTTTAGGCTTAGATACATTTTATACTAGTAGATCTCGTTTTTTTTTTAATAGCATTTGTCAGCTGATGAAGCATTTTAGATGCCAAAAGGCAACTGAATCCAGTAACATTTCAGTGCTCCTCTCTCTCCCCTTTCCCATCTTTACTCACTGCAGTGCTTCCTTGTGATGTGGAAGGGGAATGCTCCTTGACTTCCTTCTGTTCTTTTAAAGCAGGAACCAAGTGAGAAGAAGGCACCACTGGATATGTCTCTGTTCCTCAAGCTGCAGAAACGGGTTACAGAGCTGGAGCAGGAAAAGCAATCCCTACAGGATGAACTGGACAGAAAGGAAGAGCAAGCTCTCCGTGCTAAAGCCAAGGTGGATTCCTTCTAGCTGACAAATGCTGACACCAGCATCTGTGAAATAGCTGTGTGAATGATGACTGGCTGCTACTAATCCTTATATTCCTCCAGTGCTTGCCTGGGGCTTTGCTTAAAAAGAATAAAAAAATCAAAGGCTTTTTTTTCGTGATGGAATGGCAATAGAGAAATCTCCTTGTGCGATGGAGAGAATGAGCAATTGTTAATTTAAAAAGTGTTTCACCCAGGTTGCAGAGACAAAGTGCTGAGATTAGACTTGTGTAGCAGATTTTATTTGAAATTCTGCTCTGATTGGGTGTGCTGAAGTAGCTATGAAATGATGAAAGCAGTTTTGGCAATTGTTTCTTATTACTCTTCCAGCAGTTAATTTCTTGAGCATCCTGGGATTCATCACTTCATTAGAGTAACAGAAGTGATTTGTACATTATTTTATTTATATTAACCATTATATATTTTATTTATATTAACTTGGGAGTTTATAACATTATGTGTTATAAACACCCAAGTAAATGAAACAATGCAAAATTCAAACTGAAGTACTCAGCACTACCAGAATGAGTATTTTCCAGTTTCATAGGAAAATAATTTCAGCTTCCTTTTCTTTTCCTGCCTCAACTAAATTCAGTAATAGATTTTAAATTTTCACACGTGTCTGTATTTCACAGGAGGAAGAAAGGCCTCCAATAAGAGGTGCAGAGTTGGAATATGAGTCGCTCAAGGTAAGTCTAAAAAGGAGATTTCTGGTATTTTCTGGTGAGAATATTGCCATAATTTCTATGTGCTGGCAGAGAAAATCACATCATCCCTCCTGCTTCAGAATATTAGCTGGAGGATCTAGAACAAAAGTTCCCCAGTAATCATTTTATTGTAGGATTGCCCTGTTTGAAGTGTTGAATTGTGTGCCTGTAGTGACAGAACAAAACAGATCCCCTAAAACAGGGGGAGTTCTTTGCTGAAACAGTACAGCTTGCTAGTTGATGTGAGCAGAAATACAGTTACAAATGCAACCCTCTTTTCCAAACTCATTATCTAAAGGAATGCATTAGTTAACTAATCTTCACAGGCTTTATCCACCACAGTCCAGAGGCCAGAGATACATTAGAGATTGATTGACTGATTGATCTGTTGCAGTTTCTCATTGTTTTTACCATTTCTATCCCTAACTTTGTGTCTAGCCGTGGTTTGTAGGCACACTGAAATGCTGTTGTTCAGTTGTTCCTGTGTCTGGCTGTTGTTCTGGCTGTTGTTCAGTTGTTCCTGTTTCTGGCTGTTGTTCACATTGTTCCTACTTCTTGCAGCGTCAGGAACTTGAGTCTGAGAACAAAAAGCTGAAGAATGAGTTGAATGAGCTGCAGAAGGCCCTCACAGAAACACGGTCTCCAGAGGTAACTGCTCCTGGAGCCCCTGCATACAGAGTCCTCCTGGATCAGCTGACCTCAGTCAGTGAGGAGCTTGAGGTCCGCAAGGAAGAAGTTCTCATCCTGAGGTCTCAGCTCGTGAGCCAGAAAGAGGCTATTCAGCCCAAGGTGAGTGAGAGGCAGCAGTGCACTGTGCAGGAAAGTTGCACTGCATCACTCTGCTTCATTTCCTTTAATGGAATGCTTGAAAAGACAGGAAAAATGGTGTAGGTTTGAAAGCCTTTCCAAGTGTAACCCATTGCTCTATTGGTAATGTACAAATTGTGGCAGTGCAGACTGGAAGATTCTGTTAATAACCCAGTTTTGGGTTGTTTACCAGCATTCATGTACAGATCTCCTGCTGATGGCACCAGGCTGGCAGGTATGAATGGTTTGGCCAGGATCTCCCCAGACTCATTTAGCAATGTAGAAATCATTCCCCTTTGGAGCAGTGTCATTTCTCTAGTGAGTGTGTAGCTTGACTAGAAAACTTACATTAGTTCTCAGGAATTCTTTTAAATTAATAGTTCAGTAGCAGGTACAAGGAACTATTTCTCCTACATTTGTGTGGGGTCAAAATCGATTGCATATCAGTAACATTTCATACAGATGACCTATGAAATACATAAATTCCATATTATTGCTTAATAGGGACTATGGCTTTGCTGAGAAAAGTACAACCATTAAAATGCATATCTTCCAAAAAGCACTCATTCTGATGAGAGAAAGGGAAGTAAAGCTTTCAGAATCAGTCATTCAACCTGAAAAGGTGATGTGTAAATCCAGAATCTGGTCATTTCCACTGAACCATCTAGTGCTTCACAGCCACAGCAAGGAATGAGCAGACACATCATCTTTGCCACAGCTAAGTCATGTGTCTGTTTGTCCTAAATGAATTGAAGACCGATGCATGAAGGCATACATATATTATTTTGTATGATTAATTATAGAGAAAAGTCATTTTTCTGTATTATTTAGAACATTGTAAAGAAATATTGAATAGTAAATCCTTGAGTAAGTTATTCTCAGCTAGGGTGGGATACAAGTGTTGTTTTTACAGTTCTGAATGTGAGGGGATTCTGAAGGTGACCTGTGGGATGGCTAACAGTTTGCAGAGAGCTCCTGCTACCTTGGACAGCTGCAGCATGCTAAGATTTTTTTTTAATGATTTGTTTTTCTTCTTTCTTGCCTACCAATTTGATTCCCAGGAGGATAAGGTACATATTTTCTTGTACAGTTATAAACCAGAACTCTTAAATGCTAGAAACCTCACTCAACAATAATTGAGCTGTCGTTTCACTGCCTCTTGAAGTTGCTTTTGCCCTTTACTTGGCTGTTACTGAAAAACCTTTCTCAGTGTCCTGTGACCCCCACATCCCTCTCTTCCCACTCTGCACAAGGGAACAAGTTACTTCAAAACAGGCAGATTCAGCAGTTTTGAACTGTTGGTTTGTGGTCTGATTGTGAGAAGATTCAGGTATTGGTTTGGTCAGCTCAGTCAGGGTGTTTGCTGACTCTGTTTGCAGGGTTCAGAGCAGCTCTGTGATTCAGGGGGCAGATCTCTGTTCACTTGCAGAGTCCATGAATTGCACACACAAAAACCACGTGGAAAGGAGCACTCCTTTACTTCATGGTGGTGTTATCCCACCATGCAACAAACAGTGAGGGCTCACACTGTGATCTGTAGACAGAAACTAGATAGAAACTGCTGGGGACTGGAAGGGAGCTCTGGAGGTCATCGAGTGCAACCCCCTGCAGGGTCACCCAGGGCAGCCCACACAGGAACAGATCCAGGTGGGGCTGGAATGTCTCCAGAGCAGGAGACTCCACAGCCTCCCTGGGCAGCCCCTGACAGGCTCTGGCACCTTCACTGGGAAGGAGTTTTTTCTTATATTTCTGTGGACCCTCCCATGTTCCAGCTGCACCCACTGCTTCTTGTCCTGTCACTGGATGTCCCTGAGCAGAGCCTGGCTCCATCCTCCTGACACCCTTTCCATCTTTAGAACCAGTCATGAGGTCACCCTGATGTTTGATCAGAAAATGTAGTTGACCATGCAGTATGTAGGAGTATGAGAAATTGAGCTGGCTATAAATGAAAGCTGTTAATTCAAATATTGCAGCTACAGTAGTCAGGGTATTCTTGAAGATATAAGAGTAATTAAAATTTCTTTCAAAAAATAATAAGCCTGTTCAGTCTACTAAAGCTTGATAGATTGGCAGGTGAGGTGCACCATTTTTACTGGGTAATGAAAGTAGAAAAGTCACAAGGGTCTCATAAGGAATGTGGAATTCTCATCTGGAATACTTCTTAGAGGAGCCTATCTATTTTCTTGGTTTTCATCTTAGATAATATGCTAGGCATAGAAACCTAGGCTCCAAAATGTATGTCCACGGAGTTGTTATTGTAAATAATTTGCAAAATTTTACTCAGCATTTGATTGTTTTGAAAGTCGAAAAGAAAAGTCAGGATTCCATCTCCTGTGTTCACTGGAGGCCTGTAGTTACTCTGTAATTATTCCACAGCAGTGACTCAGACCAGCCTGGTGACTGTCAACAGCTGTTAAGTATTTCAAGTTTTACTGAATCAAAAAACAAAGTAAACATTCAAAGCTAGCAGAATGCTATTATACAATATCAGACACTTGTATTTGATTTCCTGACCACGCTGCATGTGTTCATTGAAAAGAGACCCCAAGGGAGGGCCCAGGGCTCTCACTACCACGGCCCAGCCTCGATGCCCAGTCAGGGAAGATTCTTTAAGACCTGGTCTAGGTGCCCCTGCTCTGGCAGGGGGGTTGGACTAGATGATCTTCTAGGTCCCTTCCAACCCCTGGCATTCTGTGATTCTGTGAAATGGACATAGAGATTATGGAGCAAGCTCCTGCTCGGGTCCCTGTGCTGATTTGAATGCAGCTACTCAAGGTGTTCCACGCGGGTAAAGTGACAAAAACCTGAATTCAGAGAACAATTGCATTGTTAGATTTACTCTCAAAATCATCATTCTTTTTTCAGAACACCATGACAGATTCTACAATCCTCTTGGAGGATGTACAAAAGATGAAAGACAAAGGAGAAATAGCACAGGCTTATATTGGTCTGAAGGAAACAAACAGGTACAAGTTCTCTTTCTTTGATCTGTGCTCAGTGGGGTCTGCTGTGACACACTGCATGTGCCATATGCAGTGAGTTCCAGCCATCCCAGTCTAGATACAGAGACAATGTACAGTGGGGGTTGTAGGTTGGTTTGATTAGTGACATTGGTGTGTACGGAACAGGGGAGGATATGAAACTCAGGCTTCCTGGATCTACATCTTCTTAGCCTTTAATTGCTGCATTGCTCAAACAGGGGGACATTCCCCATGCTGGTTAGTTACTTTTTATTCAGCAGTGGTCACAATAGTCTGTTGTAATCCACTTACTGTAACACCCTGAAATGCTGTAGGCCAAGAATGAATTTCGTCATGAAGGAGAAATATGAAAAAAACCAAAATAGACTATGAAGTTGTTTTAGAGCATTTTTTTTGTTTCTATATTATAGTAACTGTAATTTAGCCTGTAATGTCCTTAACATGTCATCTCATCCCCATCACATATCTCTCTTGTATTTTTTAAACACTTTTTCTTGAAAGGCAATCTCCCCAGGACTATCATATGCTGAATGAGGACGGAGAACTCTGGCTGGTTTATGAAGGGTTAAAACAAGCCAACAGGTTACCAGACTTCTCAGAATGTTTGGGGTTTTTTTTTCTCCATTTGTATCTTCTTTTCTAGCTAACCATGCCCCTTGCTCTGGGTTTGCTTTAGCTACAGTATTGCTTTAACAGAAAATTATACAAAATTAAGAGTTTCCTCAAACTTGGCCCCCATCCCTTTCTAGTTGTCAAGTTTTAGAATTTAAACAGTATAGATGGCACAGCAATTAATACACGATTCAAAACAATACTTGCACAAAAATGGACCGTAGCATGCCCGAAGCTCCACAAATGGGACAAATTTGTATGTTTGGTATCAAAATTAATGTGCTTTACAGCTTTTCAGCCTGAAAAAGCACAATTGTTTTAGTAATTATAAAATGATAGTTTGAGTATTTTCAGCATACTCTTAACTTTCACATAGTTATGGCTCTTGCTTTCCTTGTGGCTCAAGTTCAGTATATTGAATTCTTCTTCCATGTCTCTCCTTGACAGACTCAAAACATCAGACACAACCAGTCAGTGAACAGAACACATCCTGGTTCATCAGGGTGTGTTCAGTGCCCAGTGCAGTCTGTGCTCTCCCTGCACACTGGGCATGCAATGGGCAGGTTCCCCTTGGCAGCAAATGCAGTTCTGTCTCCATGAGCTTGTCTGGGGCCATATCCAGATGTGTCCCACTTCCCAAATGGTTCCTAGTCCTGCACTGGCAACTAATTCAGTAGATAGCAGTGCTGATCTTCAGTATACACATTTGGCAGCAGGAACTACAGCAGGAGCTGGTTTGCAGTGAATGCTACTAACTCCAGACTTTCCTTTCCTTGTGCTGACAAATTCTCCATCTAACACTGAACGTGAGCCTGTGAAGATCTGACTTAGAGCAGGGTGCAAGTGTTTGCTCTGTGCCTCTTGGTTCTTGTCTTAGCACTGCAGAGACAAGAAACTTTCTATTAAATGGCAGAGCACTGCAGGTAAATGACTGTTTGCCTTTGTGTGCTTGATCAGGCTAGTTACTAATCCATGTGTCTGCCTTATGCATATTTAAACCCTGAAAGATTGTCTAATGGAGCACTGGTGTTGCTGGTAAAGTCACTGCCTGTGTGTGCTCAAGTGGTGAGTCCATCAGCAGCAGATCCCCCCACACTGCACAGGGAGTCCCCCCAGCTGCCCAGGAGAATCTGGGTTGTGAAGTGCCCGAGGGGAAGGGGCAAGTCAGTGGTCAGGATAAAATAGAGCTCCCCGATCCCAGTCCTGAGTCTGCTTCTGTTGTTAGCCTTTTGTGCAGTAAAGACAACCCTCACAAGCAATATGTTGGTTTAAAGTAAAAATAAAGATTATTTATGTGCATTTGTAATTAATGTTTTCTAACAGAGTTGACTAGAAAAAAGTTTCCTTTGTTAACACTGCAGAGCCCTAGCTTGAACAAACAGTGTCTTTTTCATCTTACATAGTTTGTTTGATTTGATTAGAGGTAAAACCTCTTTAAAGCCCCTTTAGAAGCAGCCACAACCTGTGAGGAACTACATTTATTGCTGCATGTTCTCAGTGGCACTGCACACAGCATGTGTTTGGCCACAAAGGAAAGGCAGAGCAGTGTCACAATTAGTTTCTCTCCGCTTTTTTGATCATGCAAGCTTAGTTTAATTAGAAGGCATACTGAAGGGTTTAAAGAGTACTCTGTCTTTCTCATTCTCCTTTGCAAGCCATGGCTAATTGTTCCTGAGCAGCAGCTAAAGCTTCACACCCCCTCTGAGAGCCGGGCATGTCACTTCCCAAGCGTGTTCATGCAACTGTTGCTCAACTCCCTCAGGCTGCTGGAGTCCCAGCTGCAGTCCCAGAAGAAGAGCCACGAGAACGAGCTGGAGTCGCTGCGAGGGGAGATCCAGGGTCTGAAGGAGGAGAACAACCGGCAGCAGCAGCTGCTGGCCCAGAATCTGCAGCTCCCCCCGGAGGCCCGGATCGAGGCCAGTCTGCAGCACGAGATCACCCGGCTGACCAACGAGAACCTGGTGAGGACCATGCTGGGGGCACCTCGGGGGGCTGGCAGCTTTGCTCTGGACACTTATCAGGTGGCAACTTCCACAAAAGCATTGCACGAGTGGAGTGGGATTTTTGTAGGTAAGCTGATAGGTGAGAGGCTTATGGTTGCTGATGAAGTAATAATGTTTCAGGGAATTTGCTTGAAGTTTGTGGCATGGAGAAAGCTCATGGATCCCAGCTTTCAACTGATGGGTTTAATCAGCACTAAATATAATGCCAGGTAGTGGTTTTTCCTCTGAAATATATTAGTTTGTTTATTTTGATGGAAAACTTTGATGCAGTCCGTCCATTATTTAATGATGTCGTTCTTCCCATTTCCCTCCTCCCTGCCTGAACACAGATAATCCACCTTGTCAGGAGTTCAGCTTTTCAGTATGTTTTGGAAAAAGAAACAGTTCCAGAGAAAGAAACTTGGTTAGAACTCACTTAGCTAATCATTGGTATTCCCTGTTTACTGCAAAACATCTGTGTAGGAAGGACACGGATCAGGTGAAACTCTGATCATCCACCACAAAGGAATGTGTCCATCATGTGCAGAGTAGTTGGCTTCTGGGGAAATTTTCCCAAGAGGCCCATTTTGGGATATCACTGGCTTATCAGTGCTTATTGGTAAAGGCAATATTGCTACTTAAGGAAGAAAGATCCTAGCTCTGAGTGTCATTGCCTCCTCTAAACAATCCATGCTGGAGTCACACAGGATCCCAGGCTGTCAGGGGTTGGAAGGGACCCTGGCGATCTTGGGAGTCCAACCCCCCCTGCCAGAGCAGATCCAAGGAATAGAATCTAATCCAGCACAATCCAATTCTTCCTGCTACTACAGAACTCATCGTTGGCAGCTCTTGTCTTAGCACCAAAGGTTTTGAGGAAAGCATCAGGTAATTTGGCAAACAGATGTTAGAAAACTGATGGAAAATGGAGATTTTCCTCAGCAGCAGCTGTGTCTCCCTGGTGAAGGTAAATGGCTGCTTACTCACAGGTTAGGATTTAGCCTTTTCTTCCCCCCAGAGACCTACTCATCATATTCTGTATTCCCAAGACAGCACAGTCATGTAATTACATCCCAAAGGAGTTCCCTCTTTTCTAAGACAGAGGATGTAATCTTGTTAAATACAGACTTGTTGCTTAGTATTTCCCTTCTGGGGTTTGAGTATTGCAGCTCCACTGCAAGGTGAGTACATGCTGCTCTTCCTCTCCTACCCCTCGGATGGAAATAGTTACAGGCTGTCCAGCTGTGATATTAGAACTGCAGTATTCACTTAATTAATTCCCATCTTGATTAGCATAACACATCCTGCCCAGGCTCTCACAAAGGTTATGGTCCAGGCTTTCTCAGTGTCAGTGCTGCCCATTTTTACCAAGATCAGCAGCTCATCTGTATCAGCTTATCTCCAGGAGAGGTTGTGTGAACTCCACATTGAAGGGACAGGCTACCTACAAAATAGAGATTCTTGATCTTGTTTGAATCTGATTTCATTGATGTAGCACTTACTGAAGTATCAACATCTCAGAGGGAGGAGGAAAAAAAAAATCCTGTACCTATTTTACAGTTTTATGAGGAGTTGTATTCAGATGATCCCAAGAAGTATCAAACGTACCGGATTTCCCTTTACAAACGGATGATTGTATGTAGACCACGGGAACCCTGATCCTCTGTTGTCTTGTTTGCTGTTCCTGGAGCACTAATTGAAAAGCAGCCTGCCTCCCTGTCGAGGAAATCCCCTGCAGAGAGCTTCACAATGCCAATGACTTCCCTCCCTGCTTGTTTTGTCAACTCCTGGTGTGCTCTGTCTGATCTGTGTCTCTCCGCGACGCACAGTATTGTTACTAATACGAGTCTTACACTGTGAGCAAAGTATTTATTTTTGAATCCTACTTAATACTGCCCTGCAGATAAGGTATGTGGTGCAAAAGATGTTCAGTTGTCAGAATCAGTCTTTGCTTTAAAACTTAGATACATTTTATTTCAGTTCAGGCAAAAGAGAGGCCTGATCCTGCAGGTGGATGGTGCTGGCCATCCACTCACAGCCTGAAGTTGTTCACAGGCCTCTTCTGAGTGCTGACATCTGGAATGAATACATCTGCCAGGATCAAAACACATAACTTTGAATATTTTTTTTTTCAAAAATGAAAAATATTTAGGAGAATATTGGAAGGAATATTTCTATAATAAAGAGAGCACCATATGTAAAATTGGAAGAACAGAATTGATGAGATTCTGAATCTTCATGAGTTGTGAAAGCTGTTCAGATTGTTTAGAGGAACAATAGAAATAACTTTATTTCTCTTCACATATTTGTTGTTCAGAAGTCATTTCCCTCTACTGATACATTTGGAACAGTCCGTTGGACTTACAAGTGTTTTTGAAATTAATTTCAGGAGAAACTGTTATATCTGACAATAAGTATATTGTGTTATTAACAGAATTTCTTCTGTCAAATTGAACAGTTTTGAGTGTGAGGCATGGCCTTGATTCTGTTCTTTAAACAGGCCTATCTATCTCCTTGCTCAAGTATATTATAGAAGGTTGTAAACTCTACTACATGGTTCAGAACAGTTTGTGTCTCAGTTGCTGCCTGTACTGCATTACTGTATTTCAGTATTTCAGAGAGGGGCAGTTCCCAGATAATACTTTGACTGCAAGGAGCTCATGGTCCCTCATATTCTTACTAGTGCCATGAAGAATCACACCTGTGAAAGAGCATTTTTCTTCCAAGCCCTTAACTTAGAAAGCCTTCCACGTGTTTTGCTTCCTTTAGAAAGACTTCCCCTTGTGAAATTACATGATTATTTTATTAATGCACTACCCTAAGTCAAAAGAGATTTCTGGGGAGTGCTCCTTTGAAAGAAAAATAGAGGTTTATTGCAAGGGGAGGACTTGGAGGTGCTGGGTGTTGTTCAGGTATGGCACAAAAGGATAGAAGCCAATTCATTGTACAGAAATGTGCTAACAGCAAGAACAGGGAAATGGCAGACCACCAGAATGGATGTTGGGATTTTTGATGTTGGTAAATTTGAGTGCAAGTTATGCTCTTTCTGCAGATCTCTCTCTTAGCATCTTAAAAAATTGATAGGTTTTAGTAATGAGCAGTTCTGAGAGCATGAAGAAATGATGCAGAAACAGAGGCTGATAAAATTATTTCCATGAGGCATTTGAAAGAGCAGGGAAGAAGCACCAGGGAGATGTGTTTGCAGCAAACTGTCTTCTGCCAGAAGAACTGCCCCAGTTCTGAGTGTCTGCAGAGGATTCCTGCCTGAGAGCTTTGCCTTTCTCATGCTGCACACACCTTCCTATCTGTGGCTTATGGTCCAGGCAGCGTGCCAGCTTGCAAACCTCAGCCAGAGGATGGCATCACTGTTCAGCTTTCCTCACTGCCTTGTGATGCTAACAGCACCGATTTGATCTCTGGCACACACTGGGGTTTTTCTTGTATATCAACCTTTTTTTCTCTCGTTGTAATTGACAGGATCTGATGGAGCAGCTTGAGAAGCAGGACAAAACTGTCCGCAAGCTAAAGAAACAGCTGAAAGTGTTTGCTAAGAAGATTGGTGAACTGGAAGGTACTGCTATATTTTGAAAGAAAGGAAAATATTTTGGTTTACTTTTTGTGATCCCACTGTCATCTCAGCCATCTGCTTCAGCAGGCAGGAGGGCATGAAGTCTGCAGCAGCATTAGCCTCTGATAATTGATTCCAGAAACAGGAGGAGTGCTCAGAGCTTTATACACCCTTAGAAAACTTGTCATATTCTGCAGGGAAGAGTAAAGGAGATTGATGTTTCTCTGAAGGCAGAAACCATTTGAACATGAAGGAATGTTACCTGGACTGCTTGTGTGCTCAAAAGCAGTATCTGTTTTTGTTAAGGACAGAAGCAATAGCAGATAATAATAGAAATAATTTACCCTGATTTCCTTTGAATGTGAATTTTTGTATCACTGGAGCCAAAACAGTTTTTCTGTGCTTGAGGTTTCCTTTTGGAGTTGTTGGTCACATTTGAATCTGAGAGTGCTGAGATACAGACTAAGCTAATTTGATCTTTATGAGCATCAGTGTGAGTTGCCTTAGGGTCTCAGGGCTGGTGAGACTGACAGCTTATGTCTCTGCATAAGTAGTCATTTTAATTGCTAAAAACAATAATGTTAGAAAGTTAAGTATGCATTTGTTTTGAAACAACCCTGGTCCTAGCCTTTCAGAAACTTTTTATTGTCATCTGGGTTTTTTTTCCAGAAACAAGCTCACTGCTTAACAAGTGTTACTGATACTGAGATAGAAATCAGTGACTGTGTAGTCTTCAGTGTTTGAAACCTGGACTAACAGGAGTGTATTGTGCTTTAGTTAGAGGGGCACTCCCCAGGCTCTAGTTTGGATGTCTGCATGTTCTGTCCCACGTGAAAATGCATCTACAGGCTCTGCAGTAGTTGGCAATTGCAAGCTGCCAGGAGGGCTGTGAGAAGAGGATGTAACTGCCATGGCATGAAACCAAGTCCTGCTTTCCAGAAACAAACAGGCAACCCAATCAGGGGGATCTGAACTGTGAGGCCCTGCATGCACAGGGTGGATATTTCACACAGCCTTTGGAAAGGTTTCTCAAGCTGCATTTCTAAAGTCTTCCAGTCCTGTCTGGCTATTGCTGTGCACGAGGTCACGACAGTGTTGATACACAATATGGAGTGGGAAAATGTCTCTGAAAACATGGTTTTGTTTGTGTTTATGACCTAATTAACTTAGAAAGGTGCAGTAGGTCAGGCTGGGCATTGACTTTCCTCAGAGCAGCCTGCATGGTGCTGTGCTTTGGCTCTGAGGCTGGAACACTGGTGTTCTGGCTGTTGGTGAACAGAGCTGGCACGGTGTCTCTTGTTCTACCTCCTCAGTAAGAAGGGCTGGGAGAGCACATGAGCACAGAGCTGGGACAGCTGACCCAAACTGGCCAAAAGAACACTCCATATTCCATACCACCTGACAGCAGGAGCCAGAAGAGGGTTTTCTTGCTGCTGTTGGGAGCTGGCTGGGCACCAGTCCCCCTGTGGGGGTCACTACTCATTGCCTTTGTTTTGCTTTGCCCCTCCTTTTCCTAGTAAACTTCATCTCAATCCACAAGTTTTCAGTTTTGCTGTTAACATCCTCTCCCCTGCCCTGTGAAGCCAGTGGGGATGCTTGGCTGCTGGTTGAGGTGCACCTACCAAAGCAGGCAACAGACACCAGTCTTGAAAAATACTGGCATTTTGCAGAACAATTAACAGTGACACTTGTAGAATTAATCTGATATTAAGTGATTAATGGCTGTTACTTCACCTTTATGCTCTTATATGATAAAATCCAGGAAATCGGTAGTAAGTTTGGTGCTATTCAAATACTTCCACTCTTCTTCAAGGGACGACTGTCACCCCAAGATACTTCTTTCAACAATGTAATTTTGTTTAAAGGGATTTTTGATAATAAGTGTTATCCAGACCCAAAGAGAGCATTTCTTAATTCTATGTGCTGGAATTCTTCCTTAGGAATGTCATAATTTCCTTTGGTATGCATTGATTTCACTGGTAAATGTACAATTTCTTTCCCTTTCCCCTTTGAAGTGGGCCAGATGGAGAACATATCACCTGGACAAATCATTGATGAACCTATCCGCCCAGTGAACATTCCACGGAAAGAAAAGGACTTCCAAGGGATGTTGGAATATAAGAAGGAGGATGAACAGAAACTTGTCAAGAACCTCATTTTAGGTAAGCATCTTTCTTACTCATGGCCTGTCTGCTCCCACACATGCTGAAAGATGACTGATAGGAGCACAGAATTTGCAGTATGGAATGAATAGATTATTTCTGTTATGAGTTTTCAATTTACCTAAAATTCCTAAATGTCTGTTTTAATCTAATCATCCTTCCTGATAAGTACAGGACACATTCACGTGTCTGCATGTTTTTTAGCAGGTAATTTTGTGTTCTTATTCTGTTCTGATATTTTACCAAAGAACTGACTACTCTTATTTTTGCTCTTAGTTTTCACTGGTCATATCTAGATATGTGTGTGCTGCTGACTGAGGAGGTTGCTATTGATAGAAATCCTAGCCATGTCTGGGTTAAGGAAGCTCCAGAGCTCATCCAGCCCAAGCCCTGCTGAGAGCAGGGCCATCTGCACCTAGAGCAGGGTGCTCAGAGCCTCCTCAATCCCCACCTGGGATGGCTCCAGGGATGGGGCCTCCACCACCTCCCTGGGCACCCTGTGCCAGTGCCCACCACTCTGCTGGGAAAGAACTTCTGCCTTAGTTCTCATCCCAATCCACCCCTTGCTCATTTCAAAGGATTGCCCCTTGGCCTTTCCCTCCAGGCCTTTGGGAGCAGCCCCTCTCCAGGCTTTGGAGCAGCTCCCTTCAGGCACTGGCAGGTGCTCTAAGGTCTCCTGGAGCCTTCTCTTCTCCAGGCTGAACAATCCCAGCTCAACCTGAGCCTGTCCTGGGAGCAGAGCTGTTGCAATGACCTGACTCTGTTTGTCTCCTGCAGAGCTGAAGCCCCGGGGGGTGGCTGTGAACCTGATCCCCGGGCTGCCAGCCTACATCCTGTTCATGTGCGTGCGCCACGCCGACTACCTCAACGACGACCAGAAGGTGCGCTCGCTGCTCACCTCCACCATCAACGGCATCAAGAAGGTGCTGAAGGTCAGTGCAGCTGCCTGCCTTGCATAAACGTGTAAATTTGCTTGTCATTTTTCTGCCAGAGGAGTGAGGAGAAAGCTTTTGGCTCTCCTCCCACTGGGAGCACCAACGAAAGTGTTTGAAGCAGCAGCAGAGTCCATCGATAGCATCTGATCTATATAACACCATACAGGCTTTCTTGTTGGTGGAAAGGGAGCTGCTTTCTCTTTTTTTTGCTTCTCTTTTTTTTTCTTTTGCATAGTCTGCCTCCTCTGAAGCTGTGCTTGTAATGTTTTGAACACAGTTAAAGTCTGTACAGGGAGCCTGTGTTAATCTTCACCAAAACGCTTGAAATGTTTCATTTGCATTTTTGGTTCCCAGATTTCCTCATCTGCTTCACCTGCAGATCACATGGCTGAGAATGTTACTGCCTAAAGTCTTTGTCAGGATCTGGCTCAGAGAGTTTAGGGCAAGGGTATCTTGAAGGTACTATTAAGACATAAATACACTTTATGCTTCACAGAGGTTTTTAGTTTTTAAGTAAAACAAAGTACTCAGAAGTCAAGTGACAAATTTTGAAGATGAACAGTCACATTGCCCTGTTATCTCTGCACAGAGCAGTTAGGACAGGTCTGTATAACACAGAGATGATAGCTGTGGAGGATGTTTTACTCTGATATTTGTGGAGGATATTCTATTCTGAGAGTTCTTGCAAGACACTCCAGAAGACAGGGACAATGTGTAATGGTGTTTTTATAAACCCTCTGCTTTTCTACCTTTACCAAAAGCCACCGATTCTGCAAAGAATTACAATCTGAGTAGCTGTAACAAAGTGGATTTGGAAGTGTTTTATCATGTATCTAACAATTCAGTCTTTGCTGAAATGAGTTGGGTTTTTTTTCTCTTCAGAAAAGAGGAGATGACTTTGAGACCGTGTCCTTCTGGCTCTCCAACACCTGCAGGTTTCTGCACTGTCTGAAGCAGTACAGTGGAGAAGAGGTAAGCACTGCTCCTCCCCTGATTGCTTTTTCTCTACAATAGCAGTGGTGAGCACTGCTCTTTAACAATTCCTCTACTATCTCAAAATCTATTCCACTAAAGTCTTAAAACAGCTGCACTGCTTGGACTGATGGTGGTGAAGTCACTGGAAGGCAAGGGGAGATCTGAACCAGTTTCCTTTTGTTTCCCTAGATGACACTGGGCTCCCAGAAGTGCCAGCTCAAATTAAGTAGAAGAACCTGGCTGGTACCATTGTGTTGCTTAGTGCTGATTCACTGCACCTCCTGTGAAAAAGGCTCCATTTTGCCCCTTAACCATAGTATGGCAGACTAATTTATGTTTGGAGACTGTGGTATCCCAAGTTCCTTTTCCAAACTTAATTGGGCTTTTAGCCATAAGTGGCCAGGTGAGGATGCTGGAATGGGAGGGCAGGGTCTTACCTGCCTGGAAGTTGACTGAGTTTGTTCCTGTGTCAGATTATTTGAAGTTTCAACTCAGGGAAGTGGATGGTGTACAAATCACAACTGGAAGACAAACCATAGCATTAGCCTCAGTCACAAGAGGTTCCAAATGAAAATTGGGAAAAAAACCCAAAAAGTACAAATACTGGGTTTGTGTAGTATTTTTGTATTCCACTGAAGCAACTAATTTCTCTTGTTTTATGAATTTAGGGGTTTATGAAGCATAATACACCTCGTCAGAATGAACACTGCCTCACTAATTTTGATTTAGCTGAATACAGACAAGTCCTGAGTGACTTGGCAATTCAGATCTACCAACAACTGGTCCGAGTGCTGGAAAACATTCTGCAGCCAATGATTGGTAAGGCAAAGTTGAATTCCTTAAACTACACCCCACAGTACCAAACAAAACTGAGATGGTGCTAATATCCTATCTCTTGTATTTCTTCCTAACAGCAGTTTCATTCATAGCTCTTGTGGTGTTCTGGTTAGAGGTGACAAGGGCAGGCTGGAGTAGAGGAAAATCTAAACTGTGGCTGGTTCTGCTGGAAGTGACAAAATAAATCCATCCACCTTTTTTGTGCTAGTCATAATCCTGCATTGACAAGAGGAAGCTGTTAGGACAGTCTGATGTTTGTTTCCCTGTCTGCAGGGAAATATCCCATGGAAATTAGCAATGAAGTAGCTAGCAGTGGTGAAGGTCACATTCAGAGAGATTAGGTTTTTTTTATTAAAAGTACTTTTCATTTTTCTCCTCAGAGAGGATTCTCACACATTTGCATTCTGCTTTCTGATCAGTGTTTAGAAAAATGGAACAGCTCTTGTTTTGCTGGCTCTGCTGTTCATCTAGCCATGGAAGTAAAAAGTGTTTTTCTGAGAGTTAGACTTTCCTTTAAAACATATCTGTTGGAATCTTTGTGAAAACCCTGCAGGGTTAGATTTTGCAGAACACAGTGGGGGACTGAGCTGCTGCAAGTCATGGGAAGGTGTGGCTAGCAGAAAGCTCAGCCTGCTCTCTGTGTACCTGCTGCTCTGCTCTCTTTCACCATATGCTTGCCTATCAGAAACTGTCAGTCACTGTCATGATGTTGTCAATCCACTACAGTTTCAGGAATGCTGGAGCACGAGACCATCCAGGGTGTCTCAGGGGTGAAACCAACAGGGCTGAGGAAGAGGACGTCCAGCATCGCCGACGAGGGAACCTACACCTTGGACTCCATCATTCGGCAGCTGAACTCTTTCCACTCGGTGATGTGTCAGCATGGAATGGATCCAGAGCTGATCAAGCAGGTTGTCAAACAGATGTTCTACATCATTGGGGCTGTAACACTAAATAATCTTCTCCTGCGCAAGGACATGTGCTCGTGGAGCAAAGGAATGCAGATCAGGTGGGAGAGCTCGTGGTATTCTTTGCTTGAATGTGCTGCTGAATATCTGAGTGAATTCTTGGCACTGATGAATGTCATTTTGATGGAACAGCAGATGCTTTTTGAGTGTGTATTTTGAATGCATATATTATTTTGCATTTTGAGTTTATCTAGTGTATTTACACCCACAAGCAGTTGCAGATGCTGTTAAACTGATTCCATCAGGTTTAGTTCAAAAGAGCTTTGTTAACTTAGGCCAAATCCTACCTGGCTTTCCAGGAAATGTGGTAGAAGAAAACTACAGTATTTAATCAGGTAGGAATCAGAAACTGTAGGCAAAATAGTGACAGTTGTCTCTCAGCTTGTAGAGCAGAAGGGCAAATGTGCATGCTGTGGTTTTTGTGTCTGGGGGTGCAGTGGATACCTGCTGTGATCATCCACACTGCAGGGGGCTACACCCATGGTAAAGCCATCTTAGCCTATTCCTGCATTTGCTAACAGTTGCCCAATACATTTTGTTCTGCTGGCATCTGCCAGCAAACTTAGCCAAGACATTCCAGTTCCTCAGGTAACCTTGAAAACTCTCACTGTTTACCTGGAAGACACTTCATTTGCCTTTCTTCTTACAGTCATCACATTCCTGCAATAAACAGGAACAGAAACTAATGGGAAAAGCCAATTAGTGGAAGGCTTTGGCTGTATTTTCTTACTGTTTTGAAGATAAAAATTTCCTGCCTTAATCAGAAAGAAACAGCATGAAGACAAAATTCCAGTGTCAAGGAAAAACATAGTAAAGACAAAGAAGAATCACTGGCAAAGAGAAACTGCATCTGCTTTTGGCTTGGCCACAATCACACACTGATGTTTTTTATACTCCTGTACTTTTTGTACAGGTACAATGTGAGTCAGCTGGAAGAATGGCTGCGTGATAAGAATTTGATGAATAGTGGGGCTAAGGAAACACTGGAACCCCTCATCCAGGCTGCACAGTTGTTGCAAGTGAAGAAGAAAACGGATGAGGATGCAGAAGCCATTTGTTCCATGTGCAATGCCCTGACTACTGCCCAGGTGAGCAAACTCCCATTGTTCTGCTCTCACCTGAGAACAGCTCTCTGCTCCCTGTGTTTTGCCTGCCTGCACTGCTGCTGCACAGGGATCAGAGATTTCCAGCTTTGTTTGCATTAGTACAACTGAAACGTGAGGTTGCAGGGGTGCTAAAAGGACCAGATCTTTCTGAAGCCTGATGCTCAGTATGAGTTTGAACAAGTGCAGGGAAGCTCAGTAGATTGCAGTGTCTGATAGCACAGAGCCTCTCAGTTTGTGAAAGTTCTTAAGAGAAAACTCTCACTGACATCTCTTCACTCCAGAGAGCTCTACCTTAGGATATCAGAAATGATCTTCCTGCTGTCAGTCAGTGTCCAGTTAGTGGGCAGTTGACACAGAGCTGTTGTCTCAGGACCTGCAGACAGAAGTGTTGTCACTGCACCCAGTCACCCCAGATGGCTGAACCAGTGTATGTTGGGAGATGGCTGGAGGCTCCTCTCTGTGAAAGTTCACATTCTGTACAGAGAAGGTGCACTGTTTTTTTATACCATGCTACATTTGCATGGAGCTTTTCCAGGAGTAAATGGATCCAAGCAGCTCTGATGTTCACTGAGCTTCTCATCAGGAAAAGGAAGAATTTCTCTTTTTCTTTCACAGTGGTAAACTAGTGGTTCCATTACTGTAGCTGGTTTTAGTTATTCACATTACTAGGAAATCTGTCAGTTTTGTACTGAAACAAGAAGTTAGAATTCCACATACTCCAAGTATTTGAACTCTGAAAATTGTCAGAAATTGTTGCTGTGTTTTGGTTGGTTTGTTGGTTTGTTGTTGGTTTTTGGTTGGTTGGTTGGTGGGTTTTTTTTGAGAGAATCATGTAAAAAAAACAAGGAGTATTTTTATAAGCTTTACCATTTTAACCCTTATTATTATTTGTAGTCTGATGATGCAGTTCTGTCATTCAGTGGCTCTAGCCCTGGTTTTAGAGAACTAGCTCTTTCTTGAAAGCCAGTGAAGTCATAAGCCTCTTGAATGGAAACTACAGAAGGTCATAATTCTAGGGTCAATATATAGGTGAGAAATATAGGATATTTCTAGGGGATGTAGGAATGCAATCAGTTCTTATCTGATTTTTCCATAGTTTGGTATTTTTCACACGCATGCAGAAATTTCCACCTCCAAAGAAGAAATGTTGTGAAAGAGGCAGTCATGTAGCACAGCTTGAAGCAGGTGATGAAATTCTGCATGAATCAATAAAGCAAAAACCAACAAATACTTGCAATTCATTAAGTTTTTAAAATAACTAATTTGAAGGTGTTTTGTTGTTAACTGTGGATGCATTTGCTGATTTATCAGTAAAATGAACCTAAAGATGGTTCTTCTTCTCCACAGATTGTAAAAGTCCTGAATTTGTACACTCCAGTTAATGAGTTTGAAGAGAGGGTGTTGGTGTCATTCATCCGGACAATACAGGTATGGCTGTAGCTGCTGAGAAACCCTGAGATAAGCCTGTTCATGTCCTGAAACAGAGCCTGTAGTAACCTGAGCTGTTCAGTTATCAGTGTCTAGCTGTGATGGAAAAGTGATGTCAGTCTTGACATTTTCAGAATCACAATTTACTGCCTCCAGACTTGCATGAAAATGTTCTTTTCCCTGTCAGTACATAGGAGGGGTTTGAAATCTGGGGTGTTTTTGTGCCTGTTCACCTTTGTGCATGTAAAGACGTGTATACCACATTTCCAAGTGCACACAGGCACAGCTGCAGTGGCTGCAAGATGAGTTTGGTCAGTAAGTGGCCAAATGTTGATTCAATCTCTTATCTTTGCAGATGCGCCTGCGAGACAGGAAGGACTCTCCCCAGTTGCTCATGGATGCCAAACACATCTTCCCTGTTACCTTCCCCTTCAATCCATCCTCTCTGGCATTAGAAACCATTCAGATCCCAGCCAGCTTGGGCCTGGGCTTCATAGCACGTGTCTGATCCCAAGGATGCACTGCCAGTGATAGATGGAGAATCAGTTGCCTGATCTGTACCCATTAAAACACAGAGCCACTGACAACACGTGTGTGAAAGCAGTCTGTCTGTGCCTAGATCTGTACAAGTAGCTGGAAAACTACTGGACAGCACCACAGACTGAAGGCTAAGAGAAAGATGTGCATTTGTGCTGTCTCTGCATTTGAGGACACACTGATTCTTACATTTCCAGAAGATGGAAATGGGGCTTGAACAAAAATTCTGTCTTCAGTTGTCTAGAGACATTTTTAGATCTTTAGTATTTAAATAGTGTAAATGAAACGCCGTATGTATTCTTCTCCTAGGCAGGGACCAGCAGGGACAGCCACAGCCCTGGACGTGGAAGACTTGAAAGTGAGGCATTCTGTAGTAGAATGCACAGTCACTTGGGAGCCTGTTACATGTAATCTGTAAAAACTGGAATAGAGAAACACAAACTGGCAATATATCAAATTATTTCTTAAACCACTTCCTTATTTATGTCAGTTTGACAGAAATTCTAGTGCTCAGTCTAACAACTCACTATATGCTCTAAGGTAGGTTTTCAGTAGGTAGTGCTGTGGTTTCTAAGCATACTAAATCACTGAGGCATATCATCTTCTTTCCAATGTGTGACAGTATCATTATGCACTAAAATTAAATTTTTTTGTTGTCAACCTTATTTACAGTCTGATGCAGCCTGTTTTAACTGGATTTCTGCAACTGGTATCAAGTCACACCTGCAGTGGAAGGGGGTAACTAAGCACAAGTAGCACATTGGAAATCACATTTAGTTCTTTTTAAAGTAGTTAGCTGCAAATGCAGAATCTTGAAGCAAATGAGTCAGGAATTATTTCATTATTTATTTAGATTTTAGTGTAATGTTCTTTGTTTGTAGACCCCAGAGATGACAGTGTGTATTTGTAGGATAATCTCTTCTGTTTTGTTGCCATTAAAAAAAAAAAAAAAAAAGGAAAGAAAAAGGCAGAGTTTCATACTGTAATTTGAGAGGAAAACCTTAATCAAGCATTTCTGCAGTAGCCATAGGGCCCTCACCTTTGACAGATTGACTAACAACACCAGTAAGTAGGTTTGACTGTGATGCTTTAACTTGCCTGATGGAATGGTTGGAGATCCAGAGCACACTGTGAGAAAACTAGTTATTTTGGAGATTTCATACCTTACTGGAAAGATTTTCCTGTCTCACATATCTTGGATCTTCTATCCAGAATTCACATTTCACACTGTGCAGTGTCCTTGCTTAAGGTTCCACTTCTGGACTTTACAGCAGGTGGTGTGTGGCTCAAAAACACATGTACAGAAAGCCACCCATGTTGCTAAATTCATTGTGCAATATCTTTTATGTATGATAGTAATTAGCCACTTAGCATGAGCTTCAGTTTCTGTTCAAACCTAAGGGATCACCTGGAGGTACACTAGCAGACTGTTGGGTACACTAGCAGTCAGACAGTTGGGTACACTAGCAGTCAGACTATTGGGTACTAACCTGCTGGCCTGCACCTCCTGAGAGCCTGCTGGCCACACAGAGATGGAGCAGCTGGGGGGCTGTGCTAGGGGCTGTGCTGAGGGCTGTGCTGGGGGCTGTGCTGAGGGCTGTGCTGGGGGCTGTGCTGAGGGCTGTGCTGGGGGCTGTGCTGAGGGCTGTGCTGGGGGCTGTGCTGCTTGGCTGCTCACACACAGCCCAACCCTCAGTGTGTGCTGCTTGCTGGGCCATGGCAGCACCCCCCAGCAACCTGGTGCAGCAGCACAGCCACCTTCTGATTGCTCCTTGCTCAGTTCCTTCTATCACTCTCCTGGGCATGGTTTACCAACCACTCTTTTCTTCCAGAGTTACTTGGTTTCTTGAACTGCAGCTGCTGCTCAGTGGCTCCAAAGAAGGCCTGGTGTAGTTGTCAAAAGTTGGGGTACTGTACTGGGGAGAGTGTCGTGGCAAAGCTCTCACACCAGTGATGGGGTAGGAAAGAAGATGGATGGGGATGCACTAACCTACACCTTTATCTTCTGTTGGCATTACAGTATGTGCATACTGTAGATCAGGAAATGTACCCACCTCTTCAGCATTAGTGTTTCAAGCGTATGCCTAAATGTATTCTTGTTTATTTTCAGAGTTTGTTTTACCTGTAAAAAAGCCTTATTGTACCCTTTTCTTTAAAACAAAAAAGTAGTGGTTAGTAATTTATAGGTATTATCCTTAAACTCGGTGGTTTGACTGGTATTACTTTTATTTCACATTAAAAGTATATGCTGCTTGACATGTTTTAAAGGAAAATATTTTTCAGGTGGAATAGATCCATAGTTGGTGACCCATCTAACATTGTACATGGCAGTATTTCACATGCACTTCTCAGAAGTAAAATTTTAGTGTAGTGTATAATGTCATCTTTCACCTTAGGATTAATATCTCTAACCATAGAATATAGTGCAGAATTATTTGAACAATTTTTTTCCCTTTGAATCATTGTCACGCTCTTTTAATGTGGACATATCGTTTATATTTTAATTTATTGTCTATTGCTGTGATAGATTTTATCAGATGCTGGAAAAATACTTGTCAGCAACCCCCTTAGAATTCTATACAGTTATCCTAGAGATTTTGCACAATAATTACCTCATTCAGTTTGGTGTATTTTTATTCCAGTGATTATTCTGATGTTTAGGACACAGTCTTCTAGCCAAATTTTTAATAATTGCTTCTCAGACTTCAATCTCAGCTGAAACCTGAAAGTGCTTAAGTTCATTGAATACAATTAATATATTCTATCACAGAAAAAAACTATCACAGAAGAACTTCCATCACAGAAAAATAAAAGGATCAACTTCAGTGTTGAAAAGTGGATTGAAATCCAGTACCATTTGTTCCCAACTCGGAAACACCAGCATTTGCAATCTGAAGGTCTGTGTCATTTGTGATTTAAACTGAACACATTTCAATTACCTTACAAAAACTAGGAGTAAACACTTGTTTTTTGAAGATGCTGGTACATCATGTGGGTAAATATCATGTGATAAATGAAAGCCTTTACACAGAAGGTTTTAATTGGATGCCAGTACACTACATAGTCGAAAACCAAACCGTGTCATAAGGACCTGAGCTCTGATCCGTTGTAGTGTCTGATGTTGTACTTAGTGAATGTATCATCATAACCCCTGTAGCCTAATAGCTATCACTGGAGAGTGTCCAAATAAAAATACAGTGTCAGGTTTGCTCTGTTTGCTTGTTGGGCTGGTTGTTCATAAACTGGTGCAGTCCCCCAGGTGATCACACAGGTTCCCTCTGCCTTCATGGTGGGCTCAGTGCTGGCTGCCAGGGGAGCTGCTCAAGGGAGACACACCCAGATACCAGGGCTGTGCCACAGACTGCTGTGCAGATTTGAAAGTGCCTTGTTGGACATAACCTGCTGGGATATTTTGTCACCAGATATTACCTGTTACTGAAAGAAGAATGAAGATTTGTGCTTTGCTAAAAGTTGACAGCTCTGTGGTGCCAGGCAGGCCTAGTCAGCCTCTGGGAATCATCCACCTCCTCAACCCAGGCCTGTGCCTATTCAAATCTTCTTCCTCATACAATGGTATTTCAGTATAATGCCATAAGTGCCCTATCTTAGTGTTCTCAGAATCATTCAGGTTGGGAAAGACCCCTGGGCTCATCCAGTCCAACCATCCACCCTCCTTTACAAAGCTCCCCCCCTAAGCCAGGTGAGAAACGTGCTCACCTTTCAGTGAGAATTTATTCTGGGATAAATCTGTGGAACCAAGTTCACAGCTCTGGGTGCATGGTGCCTGACCTGCCCACATGCAGTCCAGACCCTGGCTCTCAGGTGTTCATAGCCCAGGGCAATTGCATGTTCACAGCTGCTACATATCCATACGGCTCTGAGGGGCAGTGCCCCAGCCCCGCCTTATCCCAGAGCTGCTGTTACACACTCAGTAATTTCTGGGGAGCAATAACCACCCCTTACCTGTCCCAGAGCTGCTGTTACACACTCAGTAATTTCTGGGGAGCAATAACCACCCCTTACCTGTCCCAGAGCTGCTGTTACAGGTTCATGTGTTCCTGGCTGGCACCCTGCCCCTTACCAGCTGGTGCATTCCTTGCACCTATATAGGGCACATATGTTCCTGGCAACACCACACCCTGGCCCTGACCACAGTGTCCTTTCTCCAGTCCCAGTGTTGGTCCTGGAACCTGCAGCCTCCCCTTTTCTGTCCCCCACTTTCCTAAGCTGGCCATATTTGCTTCAACTGCTTAGCTGAAACAAAATCGATCACCCTCCTTATCAAAGCCGTGTCCCTCCAAACCACATCCATTAGGAGTTGTTACTCCTAAACCCCTCCAGGGGTGGTGACCCAACCCCCTCCCTGGGCAGCCTGTTCAGTGGTATTTTGCTGTTAAACGATTTCATGGTGGTGTGCTGGAAGGTGGTTGAGGTTTCTGTTGGTTTTCCCGCCTGGGTCGGGATTGGCTCCCGTTGCAGTGCCTCCGGCATCTCCGGAGCCCGCTATTCCCAATCCCTAAGGCGGTGCCCGGGGTGCCAGGGTTGCCAGCAGAGTGCCTGGGCCTGCTCCTCACCTGCCCCACACTGGGCGAGCCGCGGTGCTAGCCCCGCGCAGCCAGGAGCCGGGCGCTGCGGGGCACTGAGGCGAGTCCAGCGCCTGTGGCGGGGTCCGCCTTCCTCCTCCCGGGAAAGGGCCGTGCCCGCTGGACAGGCCCGCGATCCGGCAGAGGCCGCGGCACCCGGTCTGTGCCCGCGAAGGCGGCTCTGCCCCCATGGCGCTGGCCGAGCTCTACACGCAGGTGAGCGGCACGGGGAGCGCACCCGAGGGGCACCGGGGTCGCCGTGGCCGCGGCTGCGCCAGGGGGAAGCGGTGCCGCCTTTGCCGACGGGCGCCCGGGAGGGAAGGGGCAGGAAAGTGGTGAAGAGGCTGCGGGAGCGGTGCCCGCTGATGGCGGGCTGTGTTGCTTCTCGCAACAGGGCTGTACCCCCGGGCTTGCGGCAACGTGGAAGCGCCGGTGTAACTGGCAGAGCTCGCTGGTCTGGAGCTGGGGGAGGGAACGTGACCCCTGGGTGCGGCGGGAGGGAACGCGTCCCCTGGGTGCCGGGGGGCATCACCTGGATCGGACAAAGCCCATCCGAGCTACTACAGCATCCCAGGGCTGCATGAGGAAAGACATCCTCTTTTTGCTCAGGAGGTGTTTCGTGAGGCTACAGGTGTGCCGGGGTCTCTGCTGTGCTCGGCAGCCGTCCCCGGGCAGTCCCAGCGCCCAGCAGCTCTTCCAGGTGCTCCTTGTTTTTGTCACGCAGCAGCGGGCGGGTTTGGCGGAACTTTGCACTGAAACTAAGATTCTTCCTCCTTCAAGCGGCTGCTGCATTTTGGCACCACTGCCCCGCGCTTGAGGTCCTCGGCAGAGTGCTGGGATGTGGAGTTTGTTTGCTTAGCTCTAAACAGCAAAAAGCAACGCACCTCTAGTACCGATTTTTAAGCCTGTATCTCTCCTATCGCAAAAGCAGCTGCTAAAATGAACCCCTCGGGGTGGTGCTGCTGGGTGCTGAGGTGTCTGCTACGTTGGTACCACACTTGGAGCAGCTGAAAGAACACATGGGATCGGGGATAATGCTGGTCGGGTGAAGGGGAGGAAAGACCGCGGCTGTAACTCGATACGAAACTGAGCAAACTCTTCTGTTTACTTGTAAGGCAGGGTCTGGAGAAAGCAAACTTTGGTAGGCTGGGCACATTTGCCAATGGAGGCTCCTGGCACTGCAGGGCCCTTTGCAGAAGAATCAGTACTTCAGTCACATGCTTTCTTCTCCCTTTCTTTCTGCTGCTGTTCACTTTCTTACACGGAGCACCTTATATGCCTCCGAGGCTATCTGGTGGTGATACTCTTGACTCACACAGCGTAACAGCAGCAAATAAAGAATTCAATTTAACAGCTGTGAAAAGAGAAAGATTTTTTTCTAAGCAAGGAAATCAATGTAGGAATGACAGAAAAGTCAATTCATACTTAAATACATGTGGGAACCGCGAAGTCAAATCAGTTTTAACTTAGCTGTGTCTCTTACTTGCCCAATAAATAGGCATTTGTGAAGCTGCTTTTTTTCTCTCCTTGGTCAGACAGATGAAAACATCATCATGGTAGTTTTGAGTTGTTTAGAAAAGGTCTTTGTGATTTTGAGTCTAGCATGAAAAAATACCATTCTGCACAAGGCATCAGCAGAGAGGGCTCATGAAAGCAGCTGAGGTTCTGGTCAGCTTTCATCACCTGACATGCATGCCCAGTTGGCATATGGTTGACCAGAAAGATCCATCTCCATTCCTAGAGGTACTGAAAACTCAACTGGAGCAGCCCAGGCTAACTTGCAGAATGTACCTGCAAAAGTCTGTCTTGCCCTCAATCATTTGATGTTCCTCAGGGGTTAGAGCTGAAAAGCTACTGTTGAGGTGCAGTGCAACTTGTAGGCACCTCTGTAGGCACCCACTGTTGGTCCTTTGGGTGGAGACCCTCATGTTCTGAGGATCTGCTGGAGTGTCCATGGCCTCATCCACATGAGAGAGGGAAACTGTCATCAGAGGAGGTGTTTGAGCCCCCAGGGTGATGTGGGTTTGCTAATGCTTCGTGTTGACTAGTAATTTTTCAAGTAAACAGCTGCAGCAGTTCTCATGGGTTTATTTAAACACAGTTCAGCTGACCACAGCTATAGCTGGGGTAGGGAATTAAATGAAGGGTTCTGGCTATTAAACCAGAAAGACACTGGAGAAAGATTCTGCTGTATGGTTGCTGGTACAAGCAGGGCTGGATGGTTCTGCTCCCTCTAGTCTACTCAGCATGTGCTGCTGATTTTCAGACTCTTTTATCTGGCATCACTTTTCTTCCTCCAGTGCTCTCTTTCCATCCAAAGACAGTCTTCAATGTTACCTTCATTGCCATCTGAGAGATACACAATGCAGCAGAGTTTTGCACCAAGGTTTAAGGAAGGTTCTTGATGTCAGAAGTGGTTTCTAGCTGCAGATCCCTGAACAGAAGTGACTGCAGTGTTATTAAAAACTATCAGTGCATAGGTGATGCTTCAGGGAGGCTTTTGGGGGTGCTGATGCTGTGTTAAACCCTGGCAGGATGAGAGGGACACACTCCACAGCAGTGGAGAAATTCCTGCCTTCCTCAGGTTGCCAGCTGTGTTATTTTTCAGAAATTCTGTGTCCTGTAATTTCTAGGGAAGAGCAGTTAAGGATGTTCCTAATGTTTCAGCATTTTCACTTCATTTATGCTTCAGAATGTTAGAGGTAATTCTGTTACCTCGATTCCTCAGTGACCTTAACACAATTCACCTGCTTCCACTGGCAAGAAGGGCTTTGAGGAAAGGTTTTCCTTCCTGAGGCAAAGTACTGGACTGGGCTGAGCTCTGCTGAGCCAGTTGATTGCTCATAGAGAAGCCTGCCAGTTTTCTATGAAATTCACCCTGGAACAAGGAAGATGGTGTTTGGGAGTTGTGCTCCAACCCCACGAAAAGAAAGGGAGCTGTGCAAAGCCATTTGCATCATCTGTGCCTATGGCAAAATGCTTTTGTACTTGCTCATTTGAAGTCTCCTGAAAATCAGAGCTCTGCCTTAATTGTATTTTATTCTCTTTGTTAGAGAGTTTGAAGAACCTGGCAACAGCCTGACCCTTGTTCACCTTCCTGCACACTGTGTTGTTGTGGAGACTTGACAGGAGCAAAACAAGTGTGCCAAAGATTAATGAGCCTGCTCTTGTTTTTTTCTTTCGTGAATAACAACTAAAACACAAAGATACAGCCCAGTGTACAGAGCTGATAGTAATCCCCAAAAGGCACAGAATCACAGGATGGCAGGGATTGGAAGGGACTTGAAAAGCTCAGCTGGTCCAACCCCCTGCCAGAGCAGGATTACATGAGGTCACATAGGAATTCATCCAGGTGGGGTTTAAACATCTCCAGAGTAAACTCCACAGCCTCCCTGGGCAGCCTGTGCCAGGCTCCATCACCCTCACCAGAAAGAAGATTTTTTTTCTAATATTTATGTTGAAAATAACATTTATGTGGATGTCTAGGCATCCAGATCAGCTTTTAGATTGCACTTGATGTTTGAAAACTCCTTCCTTCCTTCCTTCCTTCCTTCCTTCCTTCCTTCCTTCCTTCCAGACCTGCAGAGCGGCAGGGAGGGTGAGAGTGGAGGTCTCGTGGGTCGCCGAATCATTANGAAAGCTTATGAGTAAAAAAATAAAGGATATGGAAAAGGGAACGAAACTGTTCTGATTGTCTACTACAGACAACCAAACCAAGAAGAAAGTGCTGATGAAGCCTTCTACAGTCAACTGGAAGTGGCCTCTAGAACACCCTCCCTGGTATGATGATAATAGCTAAGCTAATAACTCTCTTGTTTTTGTGTTGTAGTACAATAGAGTTTGGATTCCTGATAAGGAAGAAGTTTGGCAGTCTGCAGAAATCACAAAAAACTACAAAACTGGAGACCGTTTCCTCCACGTGCAGTTGGAAGATGGCACTGTAAGGAGAAGAGCCATCATTCCTGTGGGGTTTGCTGGGATAAGTTGGTGTAGAAACACAGGACTCACCATCACAGGATGGAAATGCCCTGCCTGTGTTTTCTTTCATGGTAACTGCAGTGACAGAATGTTCCCACACTGATATGTGTGCAGTAAGAGCTGTTCTCTAACACTGGTAGAGACAGGTGCCTCAGGGCTCATTTCACTGCTGAAAACAGCACAAACTCCCAAGGTGAAGAAATCAGAAGTGCAAGGCAGGCACAGTTCTGTCTCACAGAGCTGGCTTGGGTTGGGTTTGGGTTCCTGAAGTGTTTGCTCTGTGTAAGATCTGTGGATTTTAGTGTCTGAGTTCTTCACAGGTTTCCTGATTTGAAAGCAGTATTTCTGCATTCCTGTTCCATAAAGACAGGTATTCAATGTGTGATGGAAGGAATCTGTTGAAAGAAGCAGAAGTGAGTTTTAAACTTTATATAAAGAAAACCAAAGGGTTTCAAGTAAGGAGCCAAGTTTTAGAGCTGACTCAAGTTCTGATCAGGAGTTGACTTTGCTGCAGCTGCTCTGCCCTTTTCATCAGTGCTCAGAATCCACGTGTGTTTAGAGCACTGAATGCATGTCCCATTTCTGTAGACTTCAATATAAAACATTATCAATCAAGAGAATGTGGCTTCCTTCTCCATAAACAACAAACAGCTCCATCTAACTTCCATGATCTCCAAGTCCCCAGAGATCAGTGGGATGTATGGAACTGGTGAAACACAGAATCAAACAGGGCTGCATCAACCCTGCAGCTCTGGGTGAAGGCAGGAGATCAGATTGTGTTGATAAATTGTAATGTATGTGATGGTACTTCAAGTGAATTTCTTTGCAGGAACTGAATTACCCTGTTGATCCAGGTGCTTTGCCACCCCTGAGAAATCCTGACATCCTGGTTGGTGAGAATGATCTCACTGCTCTCAGTTACCTCCATGAACCTGCTGTTCTGCACAACCTGAAAGTCCGTTTTGTGGAGTCTAAGCTCATCTACACCTATAGTGGTAAGCAAAGTCAAAAGCAAGGCTGTGAAAAAAAACCCTCTTAAAATAATCCTAGGGTTAGTGAGCAATGTGATGTCACATTGACCTGCAGTATACCTTAACTCATCCAAGTTAGCTCGTTTTTGTGCGAGTACAGACTTGATCAGGATCAACTTAGTTTAGAAAATATTGCTGCTTTTTATCAGTTTGTTGTTGCCCAAAACTGGCTGCTGAGTTAACCTGTGATTGATTTTTGCTTTATATACCTGCTTGTAGGAATAATTTTGGTTGCAATGAACCCCTATAAAGACTTACCAATCTATGGAGATGCCATCATCCATGCATACAGTGGGCAGAACATGGGGGACATGGACCCACACATCTTTGCAGTGGCTGAAGAAGCATATAAACAGATGGCCAGGTTCAGTATGGTTTTTTCATGTCTCTTAAGTAACACATGAAGTCCAGTGGTAGTCAGTGTTGGCTTTGAATTGAACTGTGTATGTGCTGCTCTCTATTAAGAACATATTTGAATGGGTAGCTTAACTAGAGAAGTGATTCCCTAACAGCTGAGGAATTTCTGGAACTCAGCTGTTTTCCTTCTTGAGGGGGACAAAACCCCATCCTAGATGAGTGAATAGCAGTGGCATCAACCTAGAGGTTAAAACTGAAGAGGAGTAAGAGAAGAACAGCTGAAAGATGGAACTTTCCTTGGAGCTGTGCTGTGACATTGCTTCATACACATGACTTTTAGATGCATTTTAGACATGTCTGATTTCAACCATCTGATTCTTTGGTTTTAGAAATAACAAAAACCAGTCTATTATAGTCAGTGGGGAATCAGGAGCTGGAAAGACTGTGTCTGCAAGATACACCATGAGATACTTTGCCACTGTGAGTAAGTCAAGCAGCAATGCACATGTGGAGGATAAAGTGCTGGCATCCAATCCAATAACTGAGGTGAGTTTTGTCAGGTCTCTACTGTCAAGGAAAGAACACTGATAGCTGCCTGAGTTAGAGAGATAAATGGAAGTTTAGCCTCTGAGTGTTACTGGTGGGAAGAGTTAGTCAACTTCAGGAACACTCAGGTTTTGCCTGATGTTCCAGTGGCCCTTTGGAGGCACCAGTTTGCCTGCAGAGTTTATCTGACCACAGCCTGATAATTAGATGATGAGAAAACAGTATTGACCAAATTGTCTGTTTTATTCATTGGAACAGAAACTGGTTCAGGTTCCTTATGGTGGGAAAACACTTTACAGTGCTGTGATATTTGACTTGTGGCTTAGCTTCCAATTTATCTCTCACAATTCAATGCTGAGTTTGATCCCTGAGCACCTTTGATTTTAGGAACTTGTATCTGAGTCACATTTTGACAAAAATATTCATATGAAAGGTGCAAGGAACACAAATTCTAAAGGTTTCTAATTTGTGCAGGCTGTTGGCAATGCAAAAACCACACGGAATGACAACAGCAGTAGATTTGGAAAATACACTGAAATTAGTTTTGATAAGAATTACCAAATCATTGGAGCTAACATGAGAACATACCTGCTTGAGAAATCCAGAGTTGTCTTTCAGGTGGGTAAAATACAAACAGTCAATGCCAGTGTAGCTACTCATGTATCAGCCTTATTTTCATATAGAAAATGTTCCATGAAGTTCTGAACAATATGTCTAATCAACATTTATTTTATTTTTAATAGTTGGGTTGAGTTTTTTTAAATAACTAATCTTATTTATAATAGGAAACTAATGTATTCTGTTACTTTATAACTATTGAGTTGAGGTTGTGTCTTGGGGAAAATTCCCTGAGATTGATGTAAGAAGTATTTGAGAAGTCTGTGATTTTCAGTCACAACAGTAACGCGTGCCCATTGTACCTGGAAAGGAACAGCCTGTGTAGGATGGAGAGAGTCTTGGTAACAAACTGGCTGAAAATCCAAAGGCAGTGACTCATCAGAGCATAACTGGGATCATCTACTAAAGAAAACATTTACATCTGTAAAACTGTTTCTACAGAGTTTTCATTTTTAATAGTGTTGTAACTTTTTGAGCAGTGTGAAAAATGCTTCTATAGATCTGCTGCCTGAAGGCTGGTTTGGAGCAGAGCTTCCTGAGTCCTCATGGGACTGATAACTGGCATTCCTGCACAGTTGTTCATTACAGGATTTGTCAGGTCTGATTAGTAGGTGGTTCTTCAAGCTGAAGAAATTATTAGAGAAACAGCCCTGGGGAAAGAACTCAGCATTTGGGTGCTGGAAATAAAATGTGCTTGAATTTGTTACTTTGGGAGCTCCTGTTGAAGTTTGAGGAATGCCAGACTGTGTTGCAGTAGAATTTGGCCTTCAAATAGCATTATCTCTTTACAGTCATGCTGAATATCAAATGTTTTTTTGTTTGTTTCTTGGTTTTATTTGTTGTGGGTTTTTTTTATTTCTGTAATTTTTTTTGCTGTCATTTCCAGTCAGAGAATGAGAGGAACTACCATATATTTTATCAGTTATGTGCATCTGCCATGCAGCCTGAATTTAAGCATCTCAAACTGGGTAGGTCTCAGAAATAACCCACTTTTTGCTTTGCACTGTAGTATTTTGAAGATTGGATTTTCAATTGATAGGATGTTAAGTTCTTGATAGTGTAAATCTCACAGACTTAGAATGGGCCTCACATTTTTAACTCACTTAGCAATTAATCCTCATTGTATTGAAGTTGTGAGCAATTCTCTAGTAATTTGAACAGTGCAGATCAGCTCTCTGAAAATCTTGTTCCAATACTTTCCGTAGTGACAGATCTCACAGTGGCAGCTTAGGGGCTTGATTCCCTGAGAAGCTGTAATGCCACCTGGGAGAAGCAGACCTTAGGGATATATTTCCTATGTCTTCATTCCTCTTTGTTTGGTAGATCAAGTGTTAAGATTGCTAGGAATTGTGAGTATTAATTTGTGTTAGCTCAGCTGAGTTAGGCATGTGCTTTTCTCTTGGAAAAAGGGGCCCTCCAGCTCACTGCTGAAGAGCTGTCACCTGACAGCAGCTTTGATTTTCTGGTGTTACAAGAGTCTTTAACAAGTGACTGTCCCCAGTCCTGAATTTTCCAGCTTCACAAGTTTGCTTCTTACCTATAGGAAGTGCAGAAGAATTTCACTACACCAGAATGGGTGGCAGCACAGTAATAGAAGGAATTGATGACAGAGCAAATATGGTGGAGACTCAGAAGACATTTGCCTTATTGGGTAAATTTTTGGGGAGACTTGAACAACAGATGTAAAACTTGTGGGGTTTTTCTGAAATGGGCAAAGATGAATGGTTTCTGAAATGTCCAAAACATGAGTAGTTGCCAAATTAATGCACTTCTCAGCTTGTCCACTGAACTGCTGGTGCTTTTAAAAAGAACTATGCAAAGCAAATGGTGATCCCAGTTAATCATCAGTCAGCTCTGGGCAGAGCTCCCCTTGGAGCCCTGTGTCCAGCTCTGGAGCCCTCAGCACAGGAGGGACATGGAGCTGCTGGAGCAGGGCCAGAGGAGGCTATGGAGATGCTCAGGGGCTGGAACAGCTCTGCTCCCAGGACAGGCTGAGGTTGAGCTGGGGTTGTTCAGCCTGGAGAAGAGAAGGCTCCAGGAGACCTCAGAGCACCTGCCAGTGCCTGAAGGGAGCTGCTCCAAAGCCTGGAGAGGGGCTGCTCCCAAAGGCCTGGAGGGAAAGGCCAAGGGGCAATGGTTGAAATGAGAAAGGAGTGGATTGGGATGAGAACTAAGGCAGAAGTTGTTTCCCAGCAGAGTGGTGGGCACTGGGCACTGGCACAGGGTGCCCAGGGAGGTGGTGGAGGCCCCATTCCTGGAGCCATCCCAGGTGGGGTTGAGGAGGCTCTGAGCACCCTGCTCTAGGTGCAGATGTCCCTGCTCTCAGCAGGGCTTGGGCTGGATGAGCTCTGGAGCTCCCTTAACCCAGATATGTCAATGATTCTATGAAAATTTTGGTCCCCTCATTACAGGAAGGATGTTGAGATACTGGAACGGGTTCAGAGAAGGGCAACGAAGCTGGTGAAGGGTCTGGAGAGTTTCTCCTATGAGGAGAGGCTGAGGGAGCTGGGATTGTTTAGTCTGGTGAAGAGGAGGCTCATGGGGGACCTTATTGCTCTCTACAGCTACCTGAAGGGAAGTTATAGGGAGGTGGGGGTCGACCTCTTCACCCTAGTTAAAGATGACAGGACGAGGGGGAATGGCTTCAAGTTGCACCAAGGGAAATTTAGGTTAGATATCAGGAAGAATTTCTTTCCAGAGAGGGTGGTTGGGCATTGGAATGGGCTGCCCAGGGAGGTGGTGGAGTCCCCATCCATGGAGGTGTTTAAGAGTCGCGTAGACGTGGTGCTGGGGGACATGGTTTAGGGAGCCTGGCAGTGCAGGGTTAATGGCTGCACTTGATGATCTTGCAGGTCTCTTCCAGCCAAATCATTCTGTGATTCTGTGATAAAATCACTGAGGAGGATTCTTGGCACTGAAGTTGAGGTGCTGGGGAAGAAGTGGAGTTGGCAGCTTCTTTTCCCCTGTATGGCTTAGGTGAAAGCCAAGTCAACCCTGAGCTGGCACTTGAGAAGGTGAAGGAATTGATGCCTGATGTCTCATCAGATCAGACAGGCAGAAAGTGGGCAAACCAAGGTTCTGCATGATATTCTGCAGAGTTGCTATATAATTCCTAGCTACACAACAAAGTAAGCAATCCAGAATTATGCTGTTACAATTAATTGTATGGTTTCTGAGTATTTAAAATAATCAAGACTTTTTTTTTAGGTCTGAAGGGGGATTTTCAGATGGACATTTTTAAAATGCTGTCAGCAATCCTACACTTGGGCAACATGGAAATAGCAGCTGTTGGAGATGAAAGATCATCCATCAGTGTATGGAAGTAGCTCGTTCAGATGCTAATGTTTTGTTTTCTATTCTATGCCAGAAGTCCTTTAGCAATAGTTTTTTCTCATATTTGTGGCTCAGAGCACCATGAAATCTGGTATAATAAACTTGAGAGATTTCTCCATCTTTATCTGTGCAGAGTCATAGCAATTGTCATGAGCATGTCTGCACAAGATGCAAAACATGGCCAAGAGAACCCATATCCCATTGATCCACAGCTGCTGGAAAAGCCACTGGGGACCATTTGCAGGATAATTGTCAGAGATGCTCAGAGTGTGTCCAGCAGACTCTGCAAGTCTAAAAAAATGAGAAGACATCACACATAAAGTATCTTTCTCCAAAGCTTCTCATCCAGTGTAAGCTTTTCTCCCCTGTAGCAGGAGCTCTATCCAGTATTACTTGCTTTGGAGCTCTTGGTGCTTTGCCAAATAAGTGAACAGAGATCCCTGTCCATCTAAAGATAAAAGTCATTGTTTGGTGCGAGTGGTGCCAGGGTTTCTCTGTCTAGACAACAGTTAATCGAATAACATTTATTTATCTTCTCTAAAGTTGGCAGATAAACATCTCAATATATTCTGTGAACTTCTGGATCTGAAGTGTGACAAAGTGGCACAGTGGCTGTGCCACAGGAAGATTGTCACCACCTCAGAGACTCTGATAAAGCCAATGACGAGGGCTCAGGCTTTCAATGCCAGAGATGCTCTGGCAAAGAAGATCTATTCCCATTTATTTGACTTTATTGTGGAAAGAATTAACCAAGCTTTGCAGTTCCCTGGCAAACAACACACTTTTATTGGTGTTTTGGACATTTATGGGTAAGAATGGCTCTGGAAACAAATTTACTTCCAAGCTGTGCCTTTTGTTGGAGTTGGTGGGAGGCACTGTCCACATTGTGCTGCTAATGAAGTCAGAGGGGCTTGTTTTGCTACCAGCTCAGAGCTCTGCAAGTTCTTTAACAGCCAGACTTGTGGAAACATTTAGCAACTATAAATATTAGTGTCTTGTCTGAATGAGGTTAAATTTTGACTTGTGATGTGATACTCTGGATTTTTTAGCTTTGTTATGTCAGGTAACATTTACTTCTAAGGGTTGTGACATTTTTTAACATCTTAATTAATCTTATGGCTATTTAATTTTCTTAGAAATGTTAGGATAGCTCCAGATTCTTACAAGGACACTACCATTTGTATTTGAATGTCAAGTGATCTTTTTTCTTTCTTGTTTGGCATGTGTTTCAGCTTTGAAACGTTTGATGTGAACAGTTTTGAACAGTTTTGCATCAATTATGCTAATGAAAAGCTGCAACAGCAATTTAACCTGGTATGGTTCTTATTTGTTATAGTTCTTGATTTGCTTCAGTTGAGGGACTGTCTATAATGCATATTAGCAAATGCTGTTTGTATTTGAGTAATGGCTATTTCTCAATATAATAGCTATCCAGTATATATATAAGTATATAAAGTATACATACAAATACACATATATGTAAATGAAATATAAATTATATATAGAAATTAAAAATTCTGAGTTTGTTTTCTTGCAGGACAGACATGAAGTATACTAAAAAACAGATAAATATTTTGCTTCTATCCTGTGAATACAGTCACACACACACATATTTCCTTTCTTCCCTATTTGTAACCTCACATTTTCATTATTTTCACATATCTAGCATGTCTTTAAACTTGAACAAGAAGAATACATGAAGGAAGATATCCCGTGGACTTTAATAGACTTCTATGACAACCAGCCTGTCATTGACCTTATTGAAGCTAAAATGGGAATTTTGGAACTTCTAGATGAAGAGTGCTTGGTAATTTAAAAAATCTTGTATTTAGAGCTCATAAAAAACTATCTCAATTTATATGTTTGGCCTTGTAATCCATTTTGTATTCTTTCAAATGGAAAGTATTTTCTTCATAAAAAGAACATGAATATTTGCCCTCTATTTGGTAATTTTAATTGTAAGCCATTTGTTCTATTTTTCGCTGACAAGGTGAAGAACCTCAAGCTAGAATCTTACACAGTAGCTAAGCCAGCAAGTGGATTTCTTTAGTGTGAGGGTAGTGCAGCTCTAGAGCAGGTTAAGCAGAGGTGCAGTGGGATCCCCATCCTTGGATCCATTCTGAATTTGAGTTCAGACAGCAGCTTGGTCTAGTGTTGGCGGCAGTCTTGCTCCCAGCAGGAATTTGGACTACCCAGGAGTCCCTTCCTCCAACATTTCTACAATTCAGTTACTCCATGAATCCCTGATTTTTTTTTTTTGATTTTTTTTTTTAATTATTTTGGTTTTTTTTCATTAAAAACAAAACCAAAAAAGAACCAACCAAGCCAGTCTTCTTTTTCATAAGTTCTTGCTGAATATGCCAAACCTCCATCTTTCCTTGTTCTCCCTGCGCTTTACTGTTTGTCTCTCTGTTCTCTCCCGACTGCAGCAATTTCTGAATCTACATTTCTTTTCCTTCTCCATGTACTTAGTTCCCTTGGGCTTCCAAACCTGTTGAAGGAGCTTTCTCGGTGAAGAACAGGGCAGGGAAAGGTGAGCCCTGTAAAAATGGTCTCTAAAAGGAGCTGTGGTGATACTGGCAAGTGATACTTCTCAGAATCCAAACCATGGTGCCACATGGGAGAAAAGAGGGAATATTCCCCGGCTCAGGAGCTGAGCTGTCATGCTGCTCACTGGCATTCTCAGGGATCAGACTGTCTCTGGTTGCAGTGTAGCTTCCTCTCAGGACAAAATGATTTATAACCTGTCAGAGAATTAACTCTGCTCAGCAAATCTGTGGATTAATTTGACCTTTTTCTGAAAACGATCTGCTACAGAGAGCAACTGGCTAGTCTGGAAAGACAAAAACTGGTTGTCATCAGGCCTGGAGATGCTTTGTTCAGGCAGCATTTATTGGTAGTAAACAGTTTCCATGGTTTTAACAGTCCAAAAGAGTTTTATTAAAGAGATTGTCCTTGTTTTTGCAGTTACCTCATGGAACAGATGAAAACTGGCTCCAAAAGCTATATAATAATTTTGTCAATAAGAACCCACTCTTTGAAAAACCAAGGCTGTCAAACACGTCTTTCATCATCCAACATTTTGCTGATAAGGTAAAGTAGAAACAACCCAGTATTATTTCATCCCTCTTCTAGACGTAGCTCATTTGGAAGAGAAACCAACGTAGGAAATAGAGGATTTAATAACACATCTGTTTGGAACTTCCATAAAATCAATCTTTGATATAAAGTACTATTGATTATTGGTGGTTTTGCCTGTATTGTTCCATTTAAACATTGGAAGTGATTAAGGTACTGAATTTAAGAGTATAAAAATCAGTTCTCCAGTTAAAGAGTCAGAAAAAAGTGTACAATGAATAAATAAAATAGTTAAGATTGTAGTCTTACACATTTTAGTCTCAGTTATTTACACCTCAAATTTAGTATTCCTTTTGGATAAATCATAGAATAATAAAGAGAGGAGGAAGGAAATTCCTAATGAAGGCAGAAAGGCAGAAGGGAATTGCAGTTGACAGTGGTTCCTGACAGTTTGTCCTGCTTCTGAGTTTGCAGTTTGCATGTATTGCCTTCCATAATAACACGTGAAAAGGCAGTCATCACGTTTAAGACTAATAAAGAGCTGTTGGCCACCACAGCTTAGAGAGGAATAAATAGTGCTTTGCAAACTGTTGATGTGTTGCTGCCAAGTTAATGATTTCACCTGTTTGCACAGGTAGAATATAAATGTGAAGGATTTCTGGAAAAAAACAGAGATACAGTCCACGAAGTATTGATTGAAATCCTGAAGGAGAGCAAGGTTTGTGCCCAGTCAGTTTTCTGAATACCTGATTCATTCACAGATGATTTTAGACGTTTTGTTTTGATTAAAGAAATATTTTGTTAATAGGTTGAATCTCTTAATTTCGTTGTCTTTTTTATTAATATTCTACAAGTGTGTATTTTTAATGTCAGAATAACATACTGGGTGGAAAAACACAGTATTTAACTTTTCCATATATATGCATTTACTTTGCTAGTTATGTTTGGGTTTTTTTATTTCATGTCTCCATTGAAAATCATTTTGGAATCCTTATAAGTGAACAATTATTTTATTTTTCTCTAGTCACTACATGCAGCTTTGTTAGGTAGTTTATCATTAACAGCTGCCTTTGTCTATTATTATTAAGAGCATGCAATGGCAGTGTTTCCATGTCCTCTCTGTGCCTGCCACATCCATCTGCTGGACCTTTCCAGACTACAGCCTTGAGATTTCAGGATTGCTGTTGGGAAGCTACCTTAATCTGATCCCTGTTCTTCAGTCTTTTAATGCAAATTCAGTTGAACTGTATCAGCTTTTTACTAGGTCATGATACATCTCCTGATGGACTGATACCAGGCATTACATGAGTATCTTAAGTAACAAATAATGAAGAGAAAAAAAGGAAGAGACAGCTCAAATCCGAGGCATCTTTGGCTCAGAGAAATCAATCTCTAATTCCATGACATCAAAGTTTTCTTCCCAGAATTATATGTCATTCTAGCCAGGAATCTTTGTGTTTTTACATGAAGATTTCAAACTTCAGATTTTAAATGTCCCCACTGCTTAAAATTATTGATATTTCTTTCTTTTCAGTTGTTTCTTTTCAAACAAAACCAATCAAACAAAAATTTCCATTTTACAAAAAAATCAAATTAGGAAAAAAGTTGACCATGGCATTCAGAAATTGTAAATATAACCATTTGAGAATTCCAAAAGTGAGTAAAATTTGTTGCAAATGCATGGAAAGAAATAGAATGCATTATAGTATGAAGTTCTGGGAAGAATTGGAAGACCTTAGAGCAACTTCCAGTGCCTAAAGGGAGCTGATCCAAAGCCTGGAGAGGGAATGTTTCCAAAGGCCTACAGTGAAAGGCCAAGGGGCAATGGTTGAAATGAGAAGGGAGTGGATTGGGATGAGAACTAAGACAGAAGTTCTTTCCCAGCAGAGTGGTGGGCACTGGCACAGGGTGCCCAGGGAGGTGGTGGAGGCCCCATCCCTGGAGACATTCCAGGTGGGGTTGAGGAGGCTCTGAGCACCCTGCTCTAGGGGCAGATGGCCCTTCTCTCAGCAGGGGTTGGATGGATGGGCTCTGGCTGTCCCTTCCCACCCAGACATCTCTAGGATTAAGTAGTCTTATTTTTAACTGGTTTGTATTTGTGTCCATGTTTGCTTTTTCTGAAAGAGCTTTTGCAGGGCTATTGAACAGTTGTTGAGTTTGTCTGTGGAATGTGTAAGTGCCTCACAGTAGACTCAGAATTGTTGGAACCGTTTCTTTGATTGTTGTTTGGTTGTGGTTTGAAGATGTGCAATAATCATTAAGGAGGATGGGCTTTGCATTGTACATTATAGTAAAGGTCATTTTAATTTAAATGTTATTACAGTTACACAGCATTTAACTGTGATTCTTTCACCACACTTTCAGTTTCATCTGTGTGCCAATTTTTTTCAAGACAATCCAGTGTCCATTTCACCTTTCAGTTCAACTATAAGCATCAAATCTGCAAGACCTGTTCTCAAGGCACCTAACAAACAACTTCGGCTGACTGTTGGCAGTAAGGTACCGTGCAGATGTGCTGTTCTGTGAGGCTGGCACCTTCAGGGAAGGGTGCTAGGCACTCTGAAGCTATCCAGCTGCTCTCTGTTAAGAGCAGTAGTGCACACAGTGCAGTGCTCCAGCTCTAGGTATAAGTAGGTAGGTTTAATTTATACAGGAGACTATCAGGTATGGAAGAACTGTTACATTTCCTGCATTTAAGCTCTAAACCATAAGAAATTCTCCCAGTGTCCAGACAAAAATAAGATTTTACTTCTTGCTTGGCTGTAAATGTTTTATTAGCAACACTGTTCCCTCTGGTGTGTCCCAGTTCCGCAGCTCCTTGTGTCTGCTGATGGAGACTCTCAACGCCACCACCCCGCACTACGTCCGCTGCATCAAGCCCAACGACAGCAAGCTGCCTTTTGAGTAAGTGTGTTGGTGCTGTTGAGCCGCTCTGTTCACTGTCAAATTAGAGTGTTTTTCTATTTCACAGTAGCAACACATCAGCAAGCTGAATTTTTGTTGTCATACAACTTCCCATACGGAATAGCTGAAGTAAAAAAAAATAATTGTCTGCTTAGAAAAATGCAATCATTCAGTAATAGTTATTGATCCAGTAAAAATTCTTTATTATCCTGAAAGTTTTCAAGTTGGATATGAGTGTTTGTGTATTTGTCATAACCTTTTTAGGAAAAGATTGCCCACCTTTGATTTAAGTGGATGGGTATTTTGTATAGGTGTGTTTGGTTCTGTGCAGTTTGGATTATCACCAATTCATATTCAATAAAAGCCACTCCTGTTTTCTTTGAGAACTCCACTTTCGTACACAGAAATATTTGGAAAAGCTTTAGAAGTCAGAAAAGGTATGAGCAGTGTTGAACACAGCCGTGACTTTTCCCCACAGTTTTGGATCATCATAATTTGCACAATTCCTGTGACCAGCTTGATAACCCCTAACTCGTGAGGAGGAGTTTCCCTTGATGCAGCTGCTCTGCTTCGTGGGCAGACCAGGGAGCTGGTTTCAGCTACACAGCTTCCAGCTGGCAGGCTGGGTACTGACACATGAAATAAAAGCTTTCATCATACTGAGTAGGAGGGAAGAGGGAAACTTTGATTCTAAATTAAATTTTTTGTGTGTCTTAGCTCATTTTCTTGAAGCTGGACAAAATGCATCCATGCAAAACACGTTGCAAATGGCAAGTGCTTCATCCCACTGCACCAAGACCTCAGGATCCTGTGTGGTAGCAGTGAGGGGAAAATGGCTTGGGTACTCTAAACCCTGCCTGAAGTTGTGAAACAAGAGTCATCCCACAGGGATCCTAGGGCTGAATCTACGGTGTAGTGTAGTGCTCTGCAGGAAGGGGCTTTCCATGCTGTTGATAACCTTGAACCTTGATATTCATTTGTAAATCCTGGTTTATTCATAGTCAGAGTGCTAAAGAGCACCTGGAAAGGGTTTCCTCCCAACAGAATGCCGACGGGATTTATTTCTGTCAGTGTTCTGTGCTGAGCATGGCATGATTCTTTGACAGTTGTAGGTAGGATCTGTCACAGTTCATAGTGAAAGGAAACAGGACTTCATAACACAGAAAAAAGTACAGTCATCCTTTTGTTCTGAGGGAAAAAATAAAGAAAACCCAGATACTTCCTATCACATATTTAAAAAAAAAAAAAAAGAAATCCAATAGAAAGTAGGGAGCCCTGAGTCCTATGTATGTACTACATATGTCCTATGTAACAAAAATCCAGCTGCTAGAATTGTTCTGATTATTCTACTGTGCCAAATGCAACAAAAATGTCAATATAACTCTGTTTTTTTCAGGTTTGATCCAAAGAGAGTTACTCAGCAGCTGCGAGCTTGTGGTGTTCTGGAGACTATTCGAATCAGTGCCCAGAGCTACCCATCCAGGTAGGGGTAGCAGGGGAGCTCTGCCTGTCAGAAAACAGTGTCTCTTTTATTAATGGCATTGGCTAACTTTTCATTTTGCAGGTGGACATACATAGAGTTTTTCAGCCGTTACAGCATCCTGATGTCTCAGCAGGAGCTCTCCTGCAGGGATAAGAAGCAGATCTGCAAGATTGTGCTACAGCGGCTGATCCGGGTTAGTGGCCATGTCACAGTGTCTGTGTCAGTGTCTGTGTCACAGTGTCTGTGTGTCACAGTGTCTGTGCATCACCGTGTCTGACTGTGTCACAGTGTCTGTGTGTCACACTGTCTGCATGTTACAGTGTCTGACTGTGTTGTAGTGTCTGACTGTGTCACAGTGTCTGACTGTTATAGTGTCTGTGTCACAGTGTCTGACTGTGTTACAGTGTCTGTGTCTCAGTGTCTGACTGTGTTTGTTCTAGTGTCCGTGTTGCAGTGTCTGTCAGCAATGCAGGGCCTTTTTGCCACGAGCACTGTGTAACTCCTCAAACAGGAAATGTGTTCACATTGTTACTATCTTTCCTGATTTCATGTGGTATACAGAGGCTCACAAGTCAATAACCTTGTCCTATAGACTCATGGAATTGTCAGGGTTGGAAGGGACCTTAAAACTCCTCCAGCTCCAACCCCCTGCCATGGCAAGGACACCTCCCACTAGAGCAGGTTGCTCAGAGCCCCATCCAGCCTGGCCTGAGAAACTGCCAAGGATGGGGCTGCCCCCACCTCTCTGGGCACCCTGGGCCAGGGTCTCCCACCCTCCTGGGAAAGAAGAAATTCTTCCTCCTGGCTGATCTGAATCCACCCACCTCTAGTTTGGATCCATCCCCTCCAGTCCTGGCACTGCCCCACAGCCTCCAAAGTCCCTCCCCAGCTTTCCTGGAGCCCCTGCAGATCCTGCAGCCACCTGAAGGTCTCCCTGGAGCCTTCTCTTCTCCAGGCTGAACACCCCCAGCTCTCTCAGCCTGTCCTCACAGGAGCTGCTCCAGCCTCTGCTCATTCTTGTGGCCCTTCTCTGGACACATTCCTGCACCTCCAGATCTCTCCTGTCCTGGGGGCTCCAGCGTTGGATGCAGCTCCAGGGGGATCTCCCCAGAGTGGAGCAGAGGGGGAGAATCCCCTCCCTCACCTGCTGGCCACGCTGCTCTGGCTGCAGCCCAGGACGCCATTGGTTTCTGGGTGCCAGAGCTCCCTGAGGGCTCCTGATGAGATGGCTCATTATGACAGACATGGTGTGGCCGCAGACAGATGATGTAAATTCTCAGTGCTTAATATCTTCACTTGTAAAATAGAAGATCTTCTCCCTATAGTTATAATCCAGCAAACAGTATATGGTGTACATTTGTCAGGCATTAGCAGTTTGGGCACACAAGAGGGCTTTTGATGGTTGGATGCAGCATAGGGGCCAACTGTTGTAAAAATGCTCTGTTTTGCATATTGTCCTCTGTTCGAGGAGCCTGTAGTGTAGAGGCTGCTCCAGGTCAATCCAGTAATTCAAGTCAGATGTCAGGACTGAGTTCAGTCTCAGGGATGCAGAAGACCAAACAGAGGCACACTTGCAGCAGTATCCTGCACAGGCCAAAGCCTGAGCTTTGAAGCAGCTTCTCCTCTGAGTTTTTACCCCACAGCTTGCTGATGCAAGGCCAGGAGTATCCCAAAAGGTAACGTTAAGCCCAAGGAGCTAGTCTGCAGGAGGGGGGTGAAGAGGTTGCTTTCAAGGCCTTGATAAGTTCAGATCCTCCCTTTAATTTGAGATCAGTAAGGTGTAATTTTTGGATGTAATTACCTGGTTCTTCTCCTGCTAAGTGGATTACTGTACTCCTATTTACAAAGAAGGAAGAAAGGATATTCTTACTTAGCAGGATCATGTCATTCCAGAACAGCTTGCTTGAAGTGACAGTTTCTAGAAGGAAAAGAGTGTCTAGTCTACAATAATAAACCAAAATCTTGTTCTTTTCTTTTTCAGGATTGTAACCAGTATCAGTTTGGAAAAACAAAAATTTTCTTCCGAGCAGGACAGGTTGCTTACCTAGAAAAGCTGAGATCAGATAAGCTGAAGCACTCGTGCATCGTGATCCAGAAGAGCGTGCGGGGCTGGCTGCAGCGGCAGAGCTTCCTGCGCACCAGGCGGGCGGCTCTGACCATCCAGCAGTACCTCCGGGGGCAGCGGGCTCTACGGTACTGGGGGATGGCTCAGCCCAGCCTAGCCTGTGGCCAAAGGGGTGGGGAAGGTCAGACTAATGCCGAGCACTGCTTTCGAAGTACGCTTTTTACCAAAAAGAGAGCTATTCAGATTGGATTTCATTTCTTTGTGATTGTGACTGGGACAGGTTGGGTGATGGGCCAAGGACAGTTGTCTGAGGGACAGTGAGGCCAAGGGCTGGGTCCTGCACTTGGGTCACAACAACCTGCAGCAGCTCCAGGCTGGGGAGCACTGGCTGGAAAGTGCCCAGCAGAAAGGGACCTAGGGGTGCTGGTGCCACCCGGCTGAGCATGAGCCAGGGTGTGCCCAGGGGGACAAGAAGCCCCCAGGATCCTGGGCTGGCTCAGCAGCAGCGTGGGCAGCAGGAGCAGGGCAGGGATCTTGTGCTGGGGCCTGGGGAGGCCTCATCTCAGTGCTGGGCTCAGCTCTGGGCCCCTCATGCCAGGACAGACCCTGAGGGGCTGAGAGAACAAGTGGTGTGAGGAGAGGCTGAGGGAGCTGGGCATGGGCAGTGTGGAGCAGAGGAGGCTGAGGGGGGAGCTCATTGCCCTCTCCAGCTCCTGCCAGGAGGGTGCAGAGAGGTGGGTGAGGCCTCTGCTCCTTGGGCACTGCTGACAGAAGCAGGGGCTGGGCTGAAGCTGCAGCAGGGGAGGGTTCCATTGGATATGGGGAAGGAATTCTTTCCTGAGAGAGTGGGGAGGCCCTGGCCCAGGCTGCCCAGGGAGGGGGTGGAGTCCCCATCCCCGGAGGGGTTTCAGAAAGGAGTTGACAAGGTGCTTCAGGACATGCTCTGGGGGAGGCAGGGAGGAGGGGTTTGTGTTTTCGCATGGTTGGGTATTTAGGTTTGTTGTTGTTGTAGGTTTGGTTGGACTCAGTGATCTGGGAGGTCCTTTCCAACCAGGATTATTCTGTGGTTCTGTGATTGTAATTATGGACTTGAAAATGTTAGGTGATATAAAGTGCTAAGTTTAAAATTATATGAAGAAAATACTGCAACAGATTTCTTACGTTGTCTGCCAGATTCCCCAGAGGACTGTCCACATATAAGCTCAGTCCTTAGATAAAGACCCATGTGTTGGCTCTTGCTTACTGCTTAGCTTTGAGCCAGAGAAAAAAATCAGGTAGCAGCAAGGAAAAACAATTTACAACTGTCTACAAATTGGTGTGTGCGAATCATTAGGAGGGATTATGCAGCAGAGAAACTGCACCAGTGACTCACAGAGAGACTGAGAGGAAGATGGCTTTATGTTGGAAAGATGGCTTTATGTAGCTGTTGGAACTTTCAGAAAGAGACCATCAAAACACTTGCCTGTGGAACAGATTTCACAGACTGGGGATAATTCCCTCTCCTTGAGGGAAGAAAAAACTGTTACATCAGATAGTGGATGCCAGTTTGCAATATCTTCTGGGTTTTTTTGGTGTGATTAGACTGACTGAAGGAATGACCATGAGAAATCTGTGACTTAAGTAAACTTAATTGTCTTTTGAACTAAGGCAAGCTGTAACTGCAGAAGCTCTGAAGCAGACGTGGGCAGCTATAATTATTCAGAAATACTGTCGGGGTTACCTGGTCCGTAAACTTTGCCAGCTCATCCGTGTGGCTGCTGTAACAATTCAAGCTTATACAAGAGGATTTCTAGCAAGAAAAAGATATTGGAAGGTACAGCTTATAACAAATACTATTTCTGTAGCTGGAAATATCTTTTGCTCTGTACGAATGGTGGAGACGAGGGCAGCAATCCCCAGTATTTTACCTTTTGCACTTCTAATTCTCATTTTATATTCTGTTTTTGTATTGTTACTATAAAAATACTGATATAAAGTATCTCAGATCTAATCTCTGAGTGACCAAGAACTCTGGTTTATTCTTGATATGATTCCTCTAGTGGCTCACATGTTTCTGCCATGTGGGCAGCTCAGTATTTTGATAGTTCTGTGAGAAAGCACTGTTATTACTTGTGCATGTGGAGTCACAAACTATTATAAGTGATGTTGATCCAGCCACAGATAATTACAGACAGATGTTAATGATTTATTTGACAGATGCTGGAAGAACACAAGGCTGTGATCCTTCAGAAACATGCCCGTGCCTGGCTTGCCAGGCGCAGATTCCAGCACATCCGCCGCTTTGTGCTGAACATCCAGCTCTCATACAGAGTGCAGCAGCTGCAGAAAAGGCTGGAAGAGCAGGTGAGGCTCACCACAGTTCATGATTGTGCTATTATTTGTTCTCATAACTGTTCTATTCTGAGGTGTCACCTCGTCTAGAGGCTGGTGTGAATTACAGGATCCATACTTGACTTGAGGAGACAGGAGAACGTGAGGGCTTTGTCGTCTTTACTAAACTACAAGTTTCCTACAACCAGGGTAGGAAGAAAAGTCTGGGGTGTCCTTATATTTTTGGATTAGTGGTGCTAATGAGAAAATGAACTTTTTTTCTCTTTCTTAAGTAGTCTGTGCAAACCTCTGGGTGAGGTCACTTGGATTAAGATGAAGGATGTGGCAGATACTGGTCTGGTGCAACATACTTAGGAACTCTGGGGAATTCCATATGATGTTTATTTTGCAGCTTATTTGAGAGCCATACCAGCCAAAGGGTCTTTAAGATGGTGTCTTTAACTGATGAAAACACTCCTTAGTTGAAATAGCATGATTGATATGGGGGTGAGCAGGGACAGGCTAGGTGCTTCTTTCAGAATTCTACTACACAGTTCCAAGTGTGCATTTGCCTCTTTTTCTTTTCACCTGTCTTGCTCGTTGTAGAGCAGAGAAAATCACAGTTTGCTGGAACGATTGACCAGTCTGGCTTCCACTCATGGGAATGACATGGATACAATTCAGAAACTGGAGTCAGACCTTGAGAAGATAACTGCTCAAAAGACAACATTTGAAGAGAAATTGAAAAAATATAAAGAGGACACTGAGCAGGTAAATTTTAATGGCCATCTGGGTACTTTTAGTAATTTTTTCAGTTACTGGATTCATCAAAGTGATTTGAGAGTTATTAAATACCTTCATTTTAGAGGGGAGGCAAATGGCCATGAAGGAAAGGAGTCCACATCTGCTCATTAAAATGTAAGACCCTCTGTGACCTCTTCTGTAATTTCTATGTTATGCTTTCTTTTTTGTCACAGAAAATCTTAAAACTTGAGAATCAGAATAAAGAATTGAAAGAACAGAAAGAGACCTTAGAAATAAAGCTCCAGGAAAAAACTGAGGAAATGAAAGGTACAATAACTTAAAGGCATTTTAAAGGAGTTACAAAGTGGGTTAAAAGTTGTAAAGTCAGGTTTTCAGCAAAGGTAAATAACTTTTTATCTAATAAAGCAATACAATAATAAAGTAATAAATTAATAAAGTAATGAAATAATAAGTGCTGAATTTACAATAAATTAGAAGTTGGTCTTAGTCTTTTCTTGCTCAGAATAGGTAGTGCAAATGCTTTTAGTTTAATAATTAAATTCATTTTGTTCTTTCAGTAGCAAAAGCTCTCCTGTGATGTTTCCTGTCTCATGTAGATGCACTTTCCAAGCCTTGCTTTGTCCTTGGTTCCTTTAATATACTTCTTTAAGAATCTAATTTCAAAGGATGCAGGCAGCACATGAGATCAAATGTACTTTAGATGAATAACATCTTGGTGTTTCAGAACCTTTTTATTCTATAGTAGTATTTGAAAACTTTCCTGTAATAACTATTGGCACTTTAGAGTGTAATTTCAGCCTTAAAATAGGGTAAGAATTAGTTACTAAACAAAATTGTCTCCTTGTGGGCCTAGTTGTAATAAATGCACACAATTGCAAGAAGGTCTTTGAAACATTGAAATGTTTTTTTGACAGAGAAAATGGATGACCTCACAAAGCAACTCTTCAGTGATGTACAAAAGGAGGAAAACCAGAGAATGTATGGATCTGCGTTTTATTGCTTTGCAACAGCATTCATTGTTCCTCTTTCTCTGCCTTTCTTTCTCCTGCTGTGAATGTATTGTGCACACACGAGTCTGTCCTTGTTCTTGGACAATAATGCCACTGCTGAAGTGCTTCATGTGCAGCTGGGGAAAAGCGTGAGCTTGGTTGTGGGTCAGTCACATGTAGGAAATTATATCATAGACTTGAGACTGTTCTTGCTTTTGCAGTTTCCTGTCTTCCCACATGTCTTTCTGAGAACTGACACCCTGATTGTGGTGCTTCCTGTGGAGATATCCTCAGAATTCAGGCAGGACTGGGAAAGCAGATGATGTCCAAAGCAGTCAGAATTCTGTGAAGTGACAGACATGAAAGGCTGAGCTTGAAGGAGAGGCAGCGTTTGTTTTTTTCACTTAAAAACATAGTGGGGAAAAATAACTTGATTTCATCCCCTTTGGTATTTCATTTGCAGTGTTAAAAATCTTATTATTGAGTAAGAAATGGTTGGTTCTTTGCTGCATGTGTTTCTTAGCTATGTGCTTACCTGCCAGTAACTTTTAGCAGTATAAGACAGAGAACCTTAGATGCCAGATGAATGCTGTTCTCTGAGGTGTGAGGTGTGCAGTCAGACTGTTCCTGAGGGTTGGAAGCTGTCTGGCTGATTTTAACTGCAAATTACTTCAGATTATAGTAAGAGGACTTCTTTGCTAGTTTATCTGCTTTGGCAGATAAATAATGGTATTACTGTGGAAGCCAGTCCATTCCAGAAGGTCTGGTGGAAAATGGAAAGCTTCTTGAAATGTTTTACAGAGAAAGACACACTTTTGTGTTGCTGTGTCCTTCTTTTGTGCTGACTGTGGCCATGAAGAGACAGAAAGCTGCTCAGGTAGGATCTCAGAGTTACAGAGTTAGCCTTTAAATGGAACAAATGCAGTTTTCCCATGGAATTCAGTCCCAATATCTGAATTAAATGCAGGGAAATCTAAGGACATTCTCATCCCATTATCATCTATTTTGAAGACTGGGTCTGAGGATGTAGAATTGCATTTTCAAGTAATTATGGTTCATTTAAGTTTTCTTCAATGAAACATGTTCTTCAAACTAAAAAAAACCAAAACCAAAGCCCACTCTTTCACCTGTGGAAAAGGTGTAATTCCTTTCACATTGTAAGAAAATAAAACTAACTTTTCATTGTCTTGTTTAGGATACTGGAGAAAAAATTCCGAAATCAGAAGCAGGACTATGAAAAGGAGGTTGAATTGCTCAAGGGAGAAATTAGGAATCTGAAAGAAGAAAAAACTCAGCTGCAGCATCAAATTCAGCAAGAAATTGCCATTCAGGATGGCTTAAAAATGGAAGTAGGACAACTTACAAAGCAAGCACAGGTATAGTGATGCATTTCATTTTGGAGTCTTTGCTAGATAAAGCAAGTAGAGGAAGTGGGTGTTTTATTTATAGATTATTTTCACTATATATATATTTTTTTTTACTTTTTTTTTTAATCTCCAGTGCATTTATAGAAGTTATAGCTAAGCTGCATTTGATACATCACTGCATTGCATTGCTTTATGTAGTACACAAGATAAGGCACTGCTTGCAGAAATAAGTGCATGTTTTGAAGAGTAATTGTGCTTGAATATTTTTCAGTTTAAATGTGTGGATCTTTTCTTCCTCTTCCCAAGAAAGTATTTGTTTCTCAGGGCCTTTTCATAAATGTAGTTTATAAACTGAACTGGAAAGTAGTACCTTTGTTTGAAGTATCTTAGACATTCATTGCATCACTGTTTTACTCTGATGCCTGAGATCCAGGTGCTTAAAACACATTTTAACCCTTTTACCTGATCAGCATGTTCTTCATTGTCTTTATGATTTAACTGATGCGCAGCCCTTTTCATTCACTCTTTATCTCAGTCTGCAATTTTTGTCTGATTCAGAAAATAACTGAGTTGCAGAAGGAAATTGAACTCCTGCAGACACAGAAATTGGATGTTGAAAAGCAGGCCCAGTCACAGAAACGAGAACTGAGGGGTAAGCTGCTGGTAATGCAGAGAGCTTCAGTACAGTGTGAAACAGCCTAGCCCAGCTTAGCCTTGCCAAAATCCAGTCCTCTGTCCCATTCCATGGTGATTTCTTCTGTTCATACTTTTACTTGCAAGGGGGGAAAAATCCAATAGGTGAGTTTTACAAAGTGAGGAAACCCTCTTGTCGAGCATTTCTCCTCTGTGGTTAAAAATCAGTAGTAATAATTTAATGTAGAGCTTGTAGAGACCCAAGAATACAGAAACAATACATTACCCAGCTTCCATTCATGCTGCCTTTACCCTTAGGTCCAATAACTGTCAAGTACACTTAAATAACTTTCTGAGTCGGGTTCTCTTTGGATAAAGGCACTTAACAGAAGTGCTACTGTTTACACTGTGTTCAGTGCTGTCAGAGGGAACCTGGATCTGCAGCGTGTCATGGAGTAGCCAGACTAGATGACAAATCATCTCTACAGCCCTAGCAAGTGTCCAGATTCAGAACACAAAGATGTAACTTTGCATTGAAAGTTTGATGTGTTTAGAAAAAATTCACAGATTCACAGAATCACAGATTCACAGATATTAGGGGTTGGAAGGGACCTAGAAGATCATCTAGCCCAACCCCCCTGCCAGAGCAGGATCACCTAGACCAAGTCACCCAGGAACAGATCCAGGCCGGTCTTAAGCGTCTCCAGAGCAGGAGACTCCACAACCTCCCTGGGCAGCCTGTTCCAGAGCTCTGGCACCCTCACTGAGAAAAAGTTCTTCCTTGTGTTGACCCTAAACTTCCTGTGCTCCAACTTGCACCCATTGCCTCTCATCCTGTCATTGGATGACACTGAGAAAGGTCTGGCTCCATTCTCTCTACACTCACCCTTAACATACTGATAGACACTGCTGAGCTCCCCCCTCAGTCTCCTCTTCTCCAGGCTAAAGAGCCCCAGCTCTCTCAGCCTCTCCTCAGCAGGGGGATGCTCCACTCCTCTAATCATCTTGGTGCCCTGCACTGGACTCTCTCCAGTAAATCTCTGTCTTTTCTGAACTGGGGTTCCCAGCACTGGACACAGGACTCGAGGTGGGGTCTCACCAGTGCAGAGTAGAGGGGGAGGAGAACTTCCCCAGATGCAGCACCTTACACTTGCTCTTGTTAAATTGCATTCAGTTTCTCCCTGCCCAGCTCTCCAGCCTGTCCAGGTCTCTCTGGATGGCAGCACAGCCTGCTGCTGTGTCAGCCACTCCTCCCAGTTAGGTGTCAGCAGCAAACTTGCTGAGGGTGCTCTCTACCCCCTCATCCAGGTCATTGATAAAAATATTGAATAATACTGGACTCAGCACTGACCCTTGGGGGACTCCACTAGTCACAGGCCTCCAGCCAGACTCTGCTCCACTGACCACAACTCTCTGAGATCTGTTCTTCAACCACTTCCCAATCCACCTTATTACACCGTAACTAAACCCACACTTCTCAAGCTTGGCTGTGAGGATCCCATGGGAGACAGTATCAAAAGCCTTGCTGAAGTCAAGGTATATCACATCCACTGCACTACCCTCATCTAACCATCTACTGATATCCTCATAAAAGGTTATCAGATTAGACAAGCATGATTTCCCCTTACGGAATCCATGTTGACTATTTGTGAGAAGCCTCCTTTCCTCCAGATGCTTAGAGATGGCATCGAGGACAAGTTGTTCCATTACCTTTCCAGGGATGGAGGTGAGGCTGACGGGCCTGTAGTTACCTGGGTCCTCCTTTTTGCCCTTTTTAAAGATTGGGACAACATTGGCCTTCCTCCAGTCTATTGCACCTTAGATGTCCAGAAGTAGTACCAAGTCCCTCATCATAATCTTGTAAATCAGATGTATTTACTGAATATTAGGAAATAACTTTGTGTATTTAGGAAGTGGTTGGTTTGATTGTTATCATTAAACTTAATAATTTATTTTTTTTTCCAGAAAAGATGTCAGAAGTTACAAAACAACTTCTTGAAAGTTATGATTTTGAAGATGTAAGAAGCAGGTAATTTTGTTCTGAAGGCTCTTTACAAAAGAGTGATTTTAATTTTTTTTTTTAAATCAAGTAATGCATTTTGTTGACTTTCACACTGCTGATTCTGTCCTGTATTCCAGACTCTCCACAGAGGATTTGGAACATTTAAATGAGGATGGGGAGCTGTGGTTTGCTTATGAGGGCCTGAAAAAAGCTACAAGGTTAGTTCAGTTCTTCCAGATTTTCATAACTCCAAGCTGCGATCTAGAAAATAAGTGGGAAAATCATTGAGTAACTTATTTGGCAGGTCAGTACTGAACATCTTTACAAATGAACAGATAAATAATTACTGCATTGCGTTACTGTCTGAGCAGCATGAAATCAAGGTAACAATCTTCTATTGAGAGAAGTGTGTATGTGTCAGTCAGGGAAATGTGTTTCCTCTGAGATTCCATGTGTAACTTTCAACTCCCTGCACACAGGTGATGTGAGGGAATCTCTGTGTGGCACAGTGCCTTGGTTTCACTTTGTTCTCAACTTGACCCGTGCTACATCTGCCATGTTCTTCTCACTTTTGTTTAACAGGGTATTGGAAAATCATTTCCAGTCTCAGAAAGAAATATATGAAAAAGATATTGAAGGCTTGAACTTTAAAGTTGAACATCTTAGCCAAGATATTAATCACCTACAAAAATTATTTCGAGAGGAAAATGACATAAATGATGGTATTCGACTTGAAGTGACCAGGCTGACCTCAGAAAACATGGTAAGGTCAGGGTGTAGTAAAGCAAAGTATGTTCTCATTACTTAGCAATGCAATCCAAGTGTGTGTGACACAAAGCTCTCAAAATCTTGCAGTCATGTCCCAAGGCTTAAACAGACATGGCCATTTAAGATTGTGAATCCATACAGACTCTTTCACAGCATCCCAGAATAATCCTGGTTGGAAAGGACCTCCCAGATCACTGAGTCCAACCAAACCTACAACAACAACAAACCTAAATACCCAACCATTCGAAAAACACAAACCCCTCCTCCCTGCCTCCCCCAGAGCATGTCCTGAAGCACCTTGTCAACTCCTTTCTGAAACCCCTCCAGGGCTGGGGACTCCACCCCCTCCCTGGGCAGCCTGGGCCAGGGCCTCCCCACTCTCTCAGGAAAGAATTCCTTCCCCATATCCAATGGAACCCTCCCCTGCTGCAGCTTCAGCCCAGCCCCTGCTTCTGTCAGCAGTGCCCAAGGAGCAGAGGTCTCACCCACCTCTCTGCACCCTCCTGGCCGGAGCTGGAGGGGGCAATGAGCTCCCCCCTCAGCCTCCTCTGCTCCACACTGCCCATGCCCAGCTCCCTCAGCCTCTCCTCACACCACTTGTTCTCTCAACCCCTCAGGAGCTTGGAAGCTCTCCTCTCTCACTGCATGCTGGGCTGGTGTGTTAAAACATGGACAGATTTATTGTCTGGGTGTAGAACTGGTTGGGGCAACTTCACAGAGGCTTTTACAGAGGTGTAAAGATTTGATGCTGATCACAGAAAACAGGCAATTTCCAGACTGATTCACCATGTGGTGCACACACAGGCTTTGCCCTCAGTTGTTGGTGGGCAGGGAGACATTGAGAGTCTTCAGAATGCCTTTGAAGCCTTGTGTGATTCTGTGTCTGAATATTCGGATCTTCTAAAAGATGTTTAGGACTTCAGAATGTTGCCAGGATGGCCATTGCTTAGCTCACACAAATGATTGTGCTTTTTGCAGTTTCTCAACAATGCAAAGGGCTCTTGAATGGTGTAATAATTTCTACACATGTGCAACTTTATACTGGAAGTCCTGAGGAAGCAAGTATTTATTTAAGTGTTTTATTTACACTGAATTTTAACTACAAAATGAATCAGAGGTTTAGCAGTGACCAGAAAGTCAGCTCACCATACCTTTTAAACATCTAACTAATTTAAACTTCTCCTCTGCTAATGTGAAAAAAATAGCTTTTTTTTTTTCATCAGGCTGTATGTTTCTGTGATGGAACCCCTCTGGTATTCCAGATCCCATGAGAAGCAGCCCTGTGGGTCACTATTACTGCAGTGCACTGGGTCTGTCTGTGCTCAGGGTAACCAGCCCAAACAATGCTGCATTTTGGATTTCTGGGTAAAACAGCATTGACAAGAAGACTGTGTTTTGGCTCTTGCTGAACAGAACTGACAGGGTGCCATGTCTGTCTCTTTTTCCTACTCTGCCCCACATCAGCAAGTTAAGATGGCAGTGGGAAAGAAATTGGGAAAGGTGGGAAAGCGGACTCAGCTGACCCAGGCTGACCAGAGGGATATCCCCTACATATGAGCATAACTCACAGGATTGTCAGGGTCAGAAGGGACCTTAAAGCTCCTCCAGTCCCAGTCCCCTGCCAGGGCAGGGACACCTCCCACTAGAGCAGGTTGCTCAGAGCCCCATCCAGCCTGGCCTGAGAAACTGCCAAGGATGGGGCTGCCCCCACCTCTCTGGGCACCCTGGGCCAGGGTCTCCCACCCTCCTGGGAAAGAAGAAGTTCTTCCTCCTGGCTCATCTGAATCCACCCACCTCTAGTTTGGATCCATCCCCTCCAGTCCTGTCCCTGCCCCACAGCCTCCAAAGTCCCTCCCCAGCTTTCCTGGAGCCCCTGCAGATCCTGCAGCCACCTGAAGGTCTCCCTGGAGCCTTCTCTTCTCCAGGCTGAACACCCCCAGCTCTCTCAGCCTGTCCTCACAGGAGCTGCTCCAGCCTCTGCCCATCCTCGTGGGTCCTTCTCTGGACACATTCCAGCCCCTTCAGATCTTCCCTGTCTTGGGAGCTCCAGCATTGGATGCAGCTCCAGGGGGGGTCTCCCCAGAGTGGAGCAGAGGGGGAGAATCCCCTCCCTCACCTGCTGGCCATGCTGCTCTGGCTGCAGCCCAGGCCACCATTGGTTTCTGGGTGCCAGAGCTCCCTGAGGGCTCCTGTTGAGCTGCTCACCCCCATCACCCCCAAGTCCTTCTCTCCAGGGCTGCTCTCAGCCGATCCCTGCCCATATGATGTCATGCTCAGCTATAAAAACTGAGGTAGAGGAGAAGAAAGCGGTTGCTGTCTCAGGATGACAGTGTGTGACTCGATGGTGAAAAGCCAGGTGTCTGTGGTAGCTACAGCTCCGTGCAGTTCCGCAGCTGTGTCCAGCAGAGGGCAGCCAGGCCAATCAAAGCTGCCTAATTTTGTATTATATTTATATAATTATATTATATACAGAAATATTTTTAAAACTAAGTTACTAATATTGAAGACACAAGGAAAAGTTACTCACAAATGTTATTTTTTTAAAATGCTTTTAAAACATATTGGGTGTTTTCCAGTGTTAATTGGTCTAGAGAAATGAAAGCCTTTAAACTAGAACAGAAGAATGGAAGTACTGTACCTTTCCAAACATTTATTAGCTCAGTATTTCATTTTTGAGTGTCCAGCAGCAGATGCCCCCAGGAAACCTCCACAAGCCAGGTGAGCAGGTAGCAGCACTCCCACACTGTTGGACTATTTGCAGTGGAAGATCTTGTGTCATAGGAGCTACTGCAGACATTGAAAAGAAGAAATGTGCTGAAATATGCAAATCTCCTTTTTCTCTAAAAGGTGATCCCAGATCTTAAACAACAAGTTTCTGAACTTGAAAGTCAAAAATTAGACCTGGAAAGCCGTCTGCGAGAACAGACTGTGAAGCTGAAAGGTAAAGTGCCAGCATGGTCCCCTAGCCTTGCAGTTGTTGAAAATGAACATGATATTATATTTATTTGCATTTCTAAAAGTATAAGCAATATTACCTGATAATGGCATATTACTTTCTGGCTGGTGTAAGAGACATGACAAAAAATGACCAGTACAGTTTATATCTCTGTAATTAAAGAATGAAGTGCAAGCATGTGCACTTCTTTCTCTTTTTACCTTTCATAGGTTTTTCATTTCTATGATTTGAACATCTACAAGTGTGTTCAATAGGGTCTGCTAAGAATATGTATAATAGATATGCCCTTTGAAAACAAACATGTAAAGGACAGAAGTCTTGGCACTTAAGGCCTGCTGAGTGACTTCGGAGCGTGCTGAAAAATTCAGAGTGGGAGACAGAGGGAAAATTCCTGTTAAATTTGCTTATTGGAAAGTTGTGTGAGTCAAAGTGTGCTTTGCTGATGACTCAAACTACAGTGTCTTCCTAAGCTGCCAATTAAGAATTGGCAAGTAGTTTGCTGCCAACTGCAAGAAGTGTCAAAATCCCTCATCCCATATCATGTGGTGTGGGTATTTGATTCCTTATGTGGCACATCATTTGATTTTGTTATCTGGAAAAAAACTACCAGTGTAAGAAAAGTTTCACTGTGTACTGCTAACAAACTGTAAGCAAATTGGATGCTGTTGTTTTTCTTTTGTTTTGGGTTTTGTTGCTGTTTTGGAAAACCAAAGAGCTGTCTAATCGGCTGCATTATGAACTGGAGGGGAACAGGACACAGAGAAGGTAAATATCACCTTCACTTTTTTCATCCAGGATTAATGTGGCTGCTGCAAACTGCATTTAAAGAGTCACTGAAAATCCTTAAAGTACCACAGTCAGTGTAAAATTGCAGTGTCTTACAGCCTTGTGGACAGGTAATGAGTAGTGGCCCAGCATGATGCAACCAGGCTTTCATGAAAGAACCTGAAGCTTCTTATCTATTTTTAGAACTTATGAGGCCCAGAACGAAGGAAATGGAAAAGAGGGACTGAAAGTCACAACCCAAATGGAGGGGCTGAGCAATGGTCTTGTGCAAGATGAAATCCAGGATGAAGTACAAAGCAAGTTAAAGCAAGAGACAACTAGACTTGCTGCGGTAAACATGGTGAGGAAACTAAACTGTCATTAAGAAGCTGTACCTGAAATTCAGGATAAAAAGGGGAAAAATAAAATGATTCCATGGTATGGACAGGATGTTTTCTCAATTCACTGGGGGATAAAAAAGATAAGAGGGTTTTATTTTTTTACTTACATGAAGTAAAAACACATCATAGTGATCCTGATTGTGACAACAACATGCAGCAGTAGAAGACAGTTTTTGTAATTGTGGTTGCTCTTAACTTACAGGATCTTGAAGAAAAACTAGACATGAAAGACAGAATAATAAAAAAGTTGGAGGATCAGATCAAAACTCTTACCAAGACCATTGAAAAAGGTAAGATACTGTTATCTGGATGGTTTTTATTTATTTAAATAGCTTTGAATGTCCACTCTGCGTTTGGAGGAAAGTATATTATAAAAAAAAAAAGTAAATACAAAGTTTGGGGTGGGGTTAGAAATGTAAAACCTCATTAAAAGTGGCAGGGTAACTATGAGCAGAAATTACATAGAAGTCCTTTCCTGTATTTTTATTTCCCAGCCAAATAATGGGCACATATGGGACCTAAATTATACAATAAAGATTAATCCAGAGGCACAATATTCTGTCTACAGAAATTAATACCCTGACAGACACTGTCTCTGAGCCAGCTGTTACTTCTGTGTCAGGTGCCATGACAGTCAAACAGCAGAGGGGTCCTGACAGGAGCTCAGGTTGTACAAAGCTCTTACACAGCAATTCTGCCCTGTGGAGCTCTCTTCAAAACCCTGCAGAGGTGACCAGTGCAGAGATGTGGTGTTGCTGTTTGTCTTATTAATTCAAGTCATTCCACTGAATCCAGGGAAACTATTCAGACAAATAAGATAAATGGTACTTAATTCATAATGTTGGGGCCATAAGATAAGTGAACAGGACCTGGATTCTATGTGTACAGAGAAAATTGCCTTTCTCCAGTAGCTTTCACAGTTTTAACAAGCACATCAGCTTAGCTGTTGACCTGCAAATAACACTGCTTTTGTCTCTGGCAGCTGAAACTCACGTGACAACTGTGTCCAAAGAGTACTTTGGAATGATGGAGTACAAAAAAGAGGATGAAGAAAGGATTATTCAGAATCTGATCCTTGGTATTGTAGTAACACTTCAGATTTTATTGGTAGTCAGTGATGCTCACTGTAAACACTACAGAAAATACAAGGCACCATTTCATTCATGATCCAATTTCTTCTTACTCCCTCTCCCAACAACACAACTTGAGGGCTCTTTACTGCTCTTTTTGTACTGCTAGACTTTTATCCATGTAAAATTAATTTGCCTGACTCTACATAATGCTGATTTTTATTCTCTCTCTTGCTATTTATTCACTTACAAAGCTATACATCTCAAGAGTACAGCATGGACTTAAAGTCACTTTCTTGCTGGTTACCTATGAAGTGTGTAAGTCACTGGGCTTATGTTCACGTGTGATCTGTTCCTTTCCTGGTCTTCCCCTATCACTCACTCCCTGAAGGGAACTGTACTTTCTTGTTTCTCATGCAGAGGAATGTTTTCCATCCTCTGAGTTACTGTACAGCATCAATCTTACTGACAAACCAGCTTTTATTGAGAGCAAGCACATTAGTACCCTTATTAAATACTGCTTTGAAGCAACATCTTCTCACCTGCTTCAGCTTTGTGAATGTTTAGACCTTTGTGAACAGCAGTGTCATTAAGCAATGCCAGAATGTGATGGAGCCTCCAGTGGAGAGAGAAATGCACTTTGGTTTTTGAAGTTGTGTCTGTCATAGCCCCCCTTGGACCTTAGAATTTGCTCCAATAATATCTTCTCTGGAAAACTTCATACTTTTATATTTAATATTTATATTTAATATTTTTTGCCCCATCCTTGGCAGTTTCTCAGGCCAGGCTTTGGATGGGACTCTGATGAACCTGCTCTAGTGGGAGGTGTCCCTGCCATGGCAGGGGGTTGAAACTGGAGGAGCTTTAAGGTGCCTTCCAACCCTGACAACTCTGTGATTCTATATGAACAATATTGTTACAGAAGTTTCCAGAAACAAGCAACTAATCAGTGAATCAATTGCACAAATTGACTGGCCATTGAAGCAATGACCCCCATAGTGCCTGTCTTGTTCAGAATAATTGGAATCGCTGATTGGTTTCTAAATAAACCTGATGTCTCCCCTCGAGGCAGATTTAAAGCCACGTGGAGTTGTGGTCAATATGATCCCTGGCCTCCCAGCTCACATCCTCTTCATGTGTGTGAGGTATGCAGACTATCTGAACAATGCTGACATGCTGAAATCCTTCATGAACGTAGCCATTGATGGCATCAAACAAGTTGTTAAGGTAGGAATTACCTTTGGCTGCACTGTTCTGTTTGATTTTTGGATACAGGGTTTGTGAGATTTCTTCACAGTACCCTCAGCTGGGGTACCTCCAGGTACCCTCTCTAAGCTGGGGAGGAGTGGTTGGAAAGTGCCCAGCAGAAAGGGACCTGGGGGTGCTGGTGCCACCCGGCTGAGCATGAGCCAGGGTGTGCCCAGGGGGACAAGAAGCCCCCAGGAGCCTGGGCTGGCTCAGCAGCAGTGTGGGCAGCAGCAGTAGGAAGGTGCTGATGCCCCTGCACTCAGCACTGGTGAGGCCTCACCTGGAGCTCTGTGTCCAGTTTGGGCACCACATAGAGGAGGGACAGGGAGGTAGGTGCTGGTGAGGGTCCAGAGAAGAGCAACAAGACTGTTTAGGGGATTGGAGAATATGCCCTGTGGGAGAGGCTGGGGGAACTGGGGTTGTTCAGTCTGGAGAAGAGGAGGCTGAGAGGAACCCTCACTGCTCTCCAGCTCCTGACAGGAGGGTGCAGAGCTGTGGGTGCTGGACTCTGCTCCTCATAACCAGTGACAGGACTAGGGGAAATGGCCATGGGTTGTGCCAGGGGAAATTCAGATCAGATCTGAGAAGACCTTTCTGTAGTGGAAGAGCAGTTAACATAGGAAGGGATGGCCCAGGGAGGGGGTGGAGTCCCCATCTCTGGAGGGTTCCAGAGGCAGGAGATGTGGTGCTGCAGAGCATGGGCTGCTGACCATGGCAGTGCTGGGTGGAAGGTTGGACTGATCCTGGAGGCCTTTTCCAACCTTAGGATTCTCTGGTTCTACCTGGGGACTCCAACACAGCTCAGGTGCTAGTGTTTCTATACTAGAATGATAACCATCAGTCACAGTCTCTCTGAAGTTGGTAGATTCCCTGTAAAGTCTCCTGTGAGGCCCTGCTGTGCTGCACACAGACTGCAGAGTGCATTACCAGCAGCTGCTGTTACCTGAACAGCTTGGTGACAAAACATTTTACATTTAGCTAATGAGCTGAAGTGCACCTTTGCTTTTGGCTCTGAAGAAAGTCAGGTGGGCAGAAATGAATGTTCATATATCTGGCAGCAGGCAGGTATTGGAATTTTAAGAGGTTTTTGCACTGCTGTTCTGCTAGTGTAATGAGGCTTTTTGAGATGTTACTGGTACTGCAGCATTAGTACACAAATTATAAAGGTTATGTTGGCAGCTAGTCTCCACAATCAAGCTATAACCAGGAATTGTTAGCTGAATTTGTTATGTAGATGAGACAACAGGCTGTTTGAATGATGTATTGTGCATTCATAGTGCAATAAAACACCAGACAAGCTTTGTGTTGGAGACAGGAACAGATCTGGCTCATGCAGTTGAATTTGTTGTATAGTCAATGCCTGTAGTTTGCTCACAAGCAAATTTCTACCAGAGTTTATCCATTAGAGAAGTCTACAAAACCAAACCACAGTCCCAGCCAGAGTTGTGTTTATTCCTAGAGCAGTTGTCTGTGTACACAGGTGGTGGTCACTCTGGTCTGCAGGAAGATCTCCAGTCACTATGACACTGTGGATGTGACTGTGTAAAAGTCTTTGGTTTGGGCTCATGTAGTTAGCCAGTCTGTCCTAACAGGAGAGTTCAGTAGTGTTCTCCATGTAAAAGAGGGATCTTTGCTCTCGGTGTATGAGCAGGAAAGAGGGTGATGCTGTGTGCTCCTGCTATGGACAGGCTCTGCTGTACCAGTTCTGTAATGGTTATCACTTCAACTGCATGAGACAGTAGCATTATAAGGTTGCTTTATTCATCATTTTCAGGAACATTCAGAAGACTTTGAGATGCTGTCCTTTTGGCTTTCCAATACATATTATTTTCTGAACTGTTTAAAGCAGTACAGTGGGGAAGAGGTAGGTTTGCTTTCCTGAAATAATTTCATTACCTGGCCTTTGACAGACTTTAATTGGAATTTAAAATAGTGGTGATAGATAATTATTCACCAGCTGACCACTGCTCATTCCAGGTATTTACATCCATTGCTCTGTAGTGGTGTTTTGTGTCTTACACAAATAAAAAGGACATACAGAATGAATCTGGTGAAGTCAAGGAAACATTGAGGTGCTGAAGTAGGATAAAGGCAGGACATGGAAACTGCCACTTGATTTGAACTCTTTGACAAGGTTAATGTGAGCTGGACTTCAAATATATATATATATAAAACATATAAATATAAAATATATATATGTTTGATATATATGTAGAACAGATTTACTATATTAGAATAGCGACCATTCAAATACCTACTGCTACCAAAAAAAACAACCCAAAAGTGCAAGAAAGGATCAAAATAATAAAATGCCCTTCTTTTTCCGTATTTCACTTGCTTATTTAGACTGTTTTGTCCTGAGATTCAGAATTCTTTAAATTCTTTTAAATTCAAAGCTCTTCCTGCATTTTTGCTAAGTTTTATAAAGGTAGGCAGAGTGAACTGGAATTGTATAACCACATCACAACAGTCTTCAGGACTGGAGCAGAGAGGAACAGTAAAGCCTTGGAATCACTGCAGTGTCTAAACAGCACTCCCTCCTGTGGCCATTCATTGCTAATTCATTTAATTCATTTATTTCTTTTTATTTTCATTCATTTCAGTGCTAATGAAACCATTTACTCTTTGTCTTTGGAGAAATGAAACCATTTACAATTAACAGTCTTAACTGTACTATATGTACATTTACATAACTTAATTGCAACAGCAGGGCAGGGTCTGAAACACGAATTTAAAGGTTTCATCTCTGTTTCTGTAATATAATCAATATTCAAGACTTCACACAGGTTAGGATTCAGTCTAGACTTTTTTTTTCCCTGACGAGGTGTCCAGAAATGAGCCCTCTTTGCAGCAATAACAAGTATTTTCTGGTTGGTTTGTTTGCCAGGACAGTTTAACCACCTGTGTTTTGGTGTGATTTTTTTGAGGGGGGCACCAGTCAGGCAGAAGGAGTTTGCTTTCTGTCTTGGGGATCTAGGAATTGCTCCAAAGTCCATTGGAACCTGTGTGTGGCATTCCTTTGGCTTTTGGAGCAGAGTAAATACTGCTCCTAAATATAAATAACTATAACTATAAATATAAATTTACTGGGAAATTCAGCACAGGAAGGTGAGCTGGGAGCACTCACTGCCATGAGCTGTAGCTCTGTGTTCAGCCAGAGATGCAGGGGCTACTCCAGTGCACTCATGAGTTGCTCTGACAGTTTGCAGTGATGATGTCTGTGATTTCTCATTGTATCCAACACTTACTTGCAGGAATACATGAAGTGTAACACTCCACAGCAGAACAAGAACTGTTTGAAGCATTTTGATCTCTCAGAATACAGACAAATCCTTAGTGATTTGGCCATTCTTATTTATCACCAGTTCATTCTTGTGATGGAGAACAACATTCAGCCCATGATTGGTAAGACAGCAGCAATCCAATCCCTCTTAAATACAGCTTGGGAAGTGTAGGGATTCATCTTATACATGGAGGCAAAGGGTTCATAGATTCACAGATATTAGGGGTTGGAAGGAACCTAGAAGATCATCTAGTCCAACCCCCCTGCCTGAGCAGGATCACCTAGACCAAGTCACCCAGGAACAGATCCAGGCGGGTCTTAAGTGTCTCCAGAGCAGGAGACTCCACAACCCCCCTGGGCAGCCCCTTCCAGAGCTCTGCCACCCTCACTGAGAAAAAGTTCTTCCTTGTGTTTCCCCTCAACCTCTTGTGCTCCAACTTGCACCCATTGCCTCTCGTCCTGTC
>VYZU01003088.1:102004-115384 GCA_013401355.1 Ceyx cyanopectus
GCCAGCTCAGCATGAGGAGGAACTTCTTTGCTGGGAGGGTGGCAGAGCCTGGCAGGGGCTCCCCAGAGAGGTTGTGGAGTCTCCTGCTCTGGAGAGTTTCCAGCCCCCCTGGCTGGTTCCTGTGCCCTGTGCTGGATGAGATTCTGTTCCTGGCCCTGCTCTGGCAGGGGGTTGGACTCCAAGATCTCCAGGGTCCCTCTCAACCCCTGACAGCCTGGGATGCTGTGATCTTATTTTCCTTGTATGATATAAATATGGAAGTACCCTGAAAGTAGGATTTGTTCAGTAATGAAGTTAATGTAACTGAAAGGAGCCCGAGGAGCTGAGTTCTCACCAGCCCTGCTGTGTCTGTTGCAGTGCCAGGCATGCTGGAATATGAAAGTCTCCAGGGCATTTCTGGTCTGAAACCCACGGGGTTCCGCAAACGTTCTTCTAGTATAGATGACACAGACACCTACACTGTGACCTCTGTCCTGCAGCAGCTCAGCTACTTCTACAGCACCATGTGCCAGAATGGCCTGGACTCTGAGATTCAGAAGCAGGCAGTGAAGCAGCTTTTCTTTCTGATTGGAGCTACCACCCTCAACAGCCTCTTCCTCCGCAAGGACATGTGCTCCTGTAGGAAAGGAATGCAGATAAGGTAAAGCCACTAGAGTTTCTACAAGCTTGGGAATGAATTTTTAACACTTGCGTGTAACATCCTTTATCTTTAAGTCACTGGATTTTCTGTAACTGTTGAAGCAGACAGGGGTTTTTTTACTCTCTTGGAAAAAGCAGATCTTGTCATTTTGGACTGAGCCTCCCTCAACATTACATCTTAAAAACTTTCCCATAGAAACACTAATGGAGGAAAAGACACAGCAAATTACAGTCTGGAGTTTCAACTCAGATGTTTAGGATTCTTTCCATGTTAGTTCACTCATGATGGGATGAAGAGTATTTTTACTTTTCTTACCATAGAAAACAGGTGCAGTGCCCCATGGCTGGCAGAGAGACAAAAGCTGACTTGCATTTCTTATGCTCTGAGACAGTGCCTTTGAGGTGTGGCTAGAGCATCATTGCCTTTTTATCAGCATCAGAAGAGCAGGCTCCTCACTGTTTGGCAGAAGATGTGGTTCATTTCATAGGTCGTAGATATTCATAGATATTCGGGGTTGGAAGGGACCTAGAAGATCTAGTCCAACCCCCCTGCCTGAGCAGGATCACCTAGACCAATTTGTTCTCCATTAGACAGTCTGCAGACCAAGATGAAAGAAAATCATCATCTTGACTCTCCTGGCAATATTACTAGAAGCTGCTCTAACCTCTAGGTTGTCAGTTGTAAGCCCAGCCTTGCTTTATAATGTGCAAAGACTGTTCTCATGCCCTGCACTAGCTCAGTTGTAAATTAATATTTTAAAGACATACAGTGCTACAGTGTAATAGGCAATTCCAGTATATATTAGTAATTTTCTGTAAGCAACAACTAAACAAAAAAGTTGCTTTCTATTAGCCAAGCTTTAAGAAATAGGAAAAAAAATTAAAATATACAAGGGTTTAAACTTACAAAGCAATGTTATTAATTGTTTGGGTTTGATGATCTACAGGTTTGGTTTTTAACCTACAATGTATGAATTTGATCACTGTATGAGAGGAGCATTCCTTCATAGATGGCTTTAATGTAAGTTGCTTGTTAGGGAGAACCTGACATTTCTGCTCCTGGTTTAACCCAGGTGCAATATCAGCTACTTGGAAGAATGGCTTAAGGACAAGAACCTTCAAAGCAGCAATGCCAAAGAAACTCTGGAGCCTCTGTCTCAAGCAGCCTGGCTCCTCCAGGTCAAAAAAATCACGGATGATGACGCCAAGGAAATATGTGAACACTGCACATCTCTGTCTACTGTGCAGGTAACAAGCCATCTGTTTTCTTCTGGCAGCATTGACTGCAGAATCTTGGCCACCTGCAACAGTATGTTGCAAAGAGCTATTGGCCTTTCATTTGATAAAAACAGCATTCCTCAGCTTTCCACATCTACACTTGTTAAAGAGAATTTTTAACTCCTTGTTTCTGATTTAGGTCCTCCTGTGGTAAATACTTGTTCACTTTTTTCTATCCCATGTGTTTATTCCACAGTGTATTTTCTCACTTTGACACAGGTTTTTTGCATTGTTTCCCTTCATTAGTTCAGCTTTTTCTACATATGGGTCTTGCTGACCCCTCTCAAAAGCTGTCACAGCCATCATCACAAATACAGCAGCTCATCAGAGCATCAAAATTCTCCCCTTACTGTAAAATTCTTTACTGAAACTTTCAATTAAATGTCAGTATAGATGTCATATTAATGGTTTCTGCTTTTTTGCCATCTGACCCTTTGTGACATAGTAAATAGTCTTTTGTAATCTGAACAGATAGTCAAGATCCTGAACTCCTACACTCCCATAGATGATTTTGAGAAGAGGGTGACTCCGGCGTTCGTGCGGAAGGTGCAGGTGAGAGCTGCAGCTGGGACTGCTCCAGGCACATCATCCTGGATGCAGCCAGAGTTCATCTTTACATCCTACTGCCACCTGGTTGTCAGCCTTCAGATGTGTGGAATTGATCGAGTCTCCTTCCCACCAGATGAGAGCAGATCTGCAGTGGGAAAGTGCACTGCTTTTGCTTTGATTCTCACTCCGGTCTTTTCTCATCCTCTGTGCTCTGCTTTCAGGCTCTGCTGAGCAGTCGTGAGGATGTTCCACAGCTGATGCTGGACACCAGATACCTCTTCCAAGTGACATTTCCTTTCACCCCATCTCCACTCGCCTTGGAAATGATACAAGTCCCCAGCAGCTTCAAACTTGGCTTTCTCACAAGGGTTTAATAAAGCCACTGCATTGGTATTTCCCCAGAGACTCCATAAAGACAGGCAGACTGTCATGGTTCATTTTCCAGCTAGTGGATGCATGGCAGCTTGCAGTGAATCCAACTGTTAAAAACTTGTTTTAAATCCAGATTTTAAAACTAGGAATAATTTCAGATCGTGATATCCTTCTCCCTTTTCTTACTCTTCACCTCTCACCGTAGTGATGACTTTTTATCATCAGCTGAGCACAAAGCTAACCATGCAGTTTGCATTGTTCTGTCAGCACCAGTCAGAGAGGACAATGCCTTGTGGCAAATATGATTACTATACAATTTTACTTGCCTTTGCTTCCTGTAACAAGAGAATTATTTTCTTTTTCCCCCAAGGTAATTCTATTCATTGCCTTGATGTGTTGGATCTATTTTACAGAGGCTTTCACCCTTCTGTACTGCTATACTTTTTTCCTTTCATAAAAGAAATCATTTATAACAGTTCCTCCAGAAGATTGTAGTAGGAGGGAAGGTCCTTCCACAATTGTTTAAAAAAAATCAATATAAATAGCTACATTGAAACCAGGGAGCTGTTGTTACAAACACACATTGTCTCTTTGTAGGCTGGGCTGCCTTGGCTCACTGCAGCTGGGCACATTTCAGCCAGGGAGGGGCCTGAGGCCAGTTTTGTTCTTTTCAGTGACAAGTCTGAATTTTCAGATCAGCCAAAGTTAGATGTAAAATACATGTCATGCCACAGTTTTGGGTTACAAGCTTGTTTCTCTAACAACCAGAGCTCATCATCTGGTTTGGTTGGCTCTCTGGTGCAGCTCTTTCAGAGCACCCACCAGTGCACACTCTGCACATCATCTCTCTCTCTCCCATTTTGTGCTGGTTTCCCTCCTCCATTACAGACAGTGTAGGAGTGAATGCAGCTACTGTGGTCTGCTCTGACTGATAAGCCAAGCTTTATTCCTTACATTTCATCTTTATTCATTTAGTTTCAGATCCTAGAAGCAGAAGTAGTCCCCTTCCTGCTTTGCTCACCCCTGTGCCTGTAGCCAGACTAACAAACAGGAACTTTATTTAGTGTTGGATGCTGTCAGAGCTGAAGAAGCAGCACTTAGCTCACCACAGTGATGGCTCTCCTCTGAAATTCCTGTCAGTAGTGCTGTTTTTCTAGCTGGTCTGTCAGACATTAGAGTAGTTATTAAAATAGATTACTAAAGCTGTAAAGTATTTAAGGGATTCTAATTAATTTAGTTAATTTAGTTATCACAGGAAGGAACAATTGATCTGGTTTCCTTTTATTACAGTGTTAGTGCTGCTTGTTCCATTTCACAGAACAGTCTGTAAACAGAAAGAAGGAATCATTCTTGCTATTTAGTGTTCTTGGTGTTTACTGTGTACAGTGAAATACTCATGGTGATATCCACAGATATACATTCCAGGTACAGGAAGGAAAGATTCTATGTTTGTTTAGTAACAATGGAAGCTGTACACAGCCACGTAGGAAAACTGCTATTTTAATTTCTAAATAAAGTAGCTTTAAATCAATTTGAAGTGCATTCAGTGATGCAATAGTTGTTTTCAGTAGGGGATCCTTTGAAAGAAGTTACTTGAAACTATGTGAGCACTGGTGAACACTATATTGCTCCACAACATTTGTTTAATAGCCCAGTTGCTTTGCTCCAACGTGGTGCATCTTTCTGTCCTCCCCTCTTGAATTTCTGTGAGTATTCTAATGCAAGCAAGTTTTGTTGCTGGAATTACAGAATCATAGAATGCCTTGGGTTGCAAGGGAGCTCCAGAGCTCACCCAGCCCAACCCCTGCTGAGAGCAGGGCCATCTGCCCCTAGAGCAGGGTTCTCAGAGCCTCCTCAACCCCATCTGGGATGTCTCCAGGGATGGGGCCTCCACCACCTCCCTGGGCAGCCTGTGCCAGTGCCCACCACTCTCATAGCAAAGCACTTCCTTACATCTAATCTAAAATCTACTCTAGTTTCAAACCATTTCAAACCATTGCCCCTTGTCTTGTCACTCCAGGCCCTCTCCAGCTTCCTTGCAGGCCACCTTCAGGTACTGGAAGGCCACAATATGGTTACCCCAGAGCCTTCTCTTCTCCAGGCTGAACAATCCCAGCTCCCTCAGCCTGCCCTCACAGGAGAGCTGTTTCAACACCCTCAGCATTTTTGAGGCCCTCCTCTGGACCTGGACATGGCATTTTTTGCAGTTCTGGAACTGTCCAGGTGTTAGCTGGGCAGCAGGAGTGAAAGCCCAGCCTGCCCTCACATCTACTCACACAGCAGCATCAGAAGGCACGTGTCTTCATGACAAAAATCCTTGATCAAGAAAAGCTGTTCCAATGATTGAATGCTACGCTACTTGGAGAGGTTTGTGTGCAGCATGTGAACACTGTGGATGCCAATAACAAAATGGGTATTTTTAAAGACATTTCAAAATGTTCAGTGTCTTCTGCATGCTCTCAGAAACTGACCTCGTGGCTGGCATGAACGCCTTCAGCCACTGCATAGGGACAAAATGCTCTCTGCTTTCTGGAATTCTTATAAGCACAAAGAGTGACTTTAGTCAAGGTAGATACATGAAAGAGGCACTCATAGACTCAGAACTGTCAGGGTTGAAAGGGACCTCAAAGCTCCTCCAGTTCCAACCCCCTGCCAGGGCAGGGACACCTCCCCCTAGAGCAGGTTGCTCAGAGCCCCATCCAGCCTGGCCTGAGAAACTGCCAAGGATGGGGCTGCCCCCACCTCTCTGGGCACCCTGGGCCAGGGTCTCCCCATTATTGAGTTTGACTTTCCTAGAATGATAGTAAAGGAGAAAACTATTTAATTAAAATGGGAAAATGACAAAAGATGATCCTCATTGCAATGGGAAGGCTCTGCAATGGTTTATGGAGAAATGTGTAAGATGCTGCTGGCATCACTGGACACGTTCAGATTTGGGACTCTGCAGTTCCTGGGAGCAGGACTCAGCAGCACAGTGGGTTTTTTTTCAGCCCTGTGTTTCCATAATATTCTAAGAAACAAAGATCAGGACAGGTTACTTCTGCCCAAGTAGAAGAACTTTTTATTTTCTTCATTTTGTCTCAGCTCCTCTAGACTATCACATACAAATATTCAATGGTGCTGTTTCAGTGCTTTCAGCAGTGTCTCAGGGCGAATACAACCTTCAGCAGTTTTTATGGTTTTCAGATGTGTTTTCATACATTTCTCCAAATTTTATTCAAAGAGTGCAAATGAGTAGCAGCTTTTAATGTTATTGTTTTTAAATGTATGGCCTAAAAACGGGTGAATAGTAAAAGTATATCCAAGGAAAAACTAGCATGGACACTAATCAATTTGTTTGGCTTTTAAATTTCATTAAGAGTTAGAGAGAAACTATTGACAGTGCTATTTGTCAAACTTGAGAGCTGGAAAATCAGTCATCAGGCACCTCCCCATACACAAAAATTAACCCTAGATAGAAAAGGCAGGTAAGATCTAGTTTGCCTAATAGTTTATTTTCTTTATCCTGTATTCTGAAAGAGGGCATTTAAAAAAAAGCCTTTAAACTAATCCTCAGTATATAACTGACCTGAGGTGATACTGAGGAAGCTGAGCTTTAAATACCCTTAAGCACCCTTCATAGGAAGGTTGCCACTCAGTAGCTGCACACTTGCTTGTTTAGTCTTCTTGAGACTCTCCAGGTCCCTGCTGTTTGAAAAGGTGGGTAATTCTGGGTATTTATCAATATTCCTTGTATAGAATTTCTGTATATGTGGTATAGAATTTGTATGTAGCTGTGTTTTCTAAGTTACATAATTTTGAATGTTCCACCATACTCCCATCTTAAATTTCTGGTGTATCTTTAAAAACCTAGCTAGTTTAAGATTTCAGGCTATAGCACAATAAGTTATCATTGGTTTAGACCTTTTTGGTCAAAATATTTTATATCTTTATAAAATAGTCTACAAATCCCATCATGATCACAAACAGTCTCAGATAAACTGCTCTTTAATTATTCAGAAGTTGTGTTGGCTCCTCTTGCAGCATGATTTTGTAATAGAGCATAATCTTACCTGAACTAAAACCCTGATGGCACATACGAGTCCCCTCGATGTTACTCCAGCAAATTCTCACACTTGATCAAAGATTAATTCTGTTCTCAGTATTTATGACAAGTCTAATAGATCCTTGCCTAAATCTCTAGATCTAGGAAGGAGCTTTGATTCAAATAGGGCATTTTTCTGTGTAATACCTTCATTTTACACTTCTGGAGTGAAAGCTTCCCTTCCAAAGTCTAGTTGTCTTAGTGTTTGGGGGCTTCATACCAGTTATGTTCATTTGTGAATGTGTCACCTCAGTGGAAACCAGCAGTTCTGAGACCCTCAGGGTACCAGATGATTCAGGTGTAAGGGCCCATTCTGAAGTAGCAGGACTGAGCCCTGGGGGTGCAGCTGCTTTGAAGCTGTGAGTAACTGCAGCACAGAGAAGCTCCCTAAAATGATGGCAGCTTGTGTTCATTGTCTGCAAAGCAATGCATTAAAAACTTCAGGAGTATTCATTGCTTTTCATCCAGTGGAGTGCAAACCTCCTTGGCCGTGTGCAGCTGATGGAAAGCTCCGTGCAAATTTCAGGTGAATGCTCTGTGGTTCCTTTCAGAACAGAGCTGGGATGAAGTTACACACCTCCTGGAGACAACAGAAGAGCTTTTGCTGATTTGAGTGTGGGCAGGAGATGATAAACTTTCTGATGCGTGTGGGCAGGATTTCTGAGATGATCATCTCATTTTTCAGTGTCCACTGACTAATAAGCAGCAGGATGAGGCAGGTGCATAGAATAAACTCTGTTTTGGTTTTTGTATGATGCCCAGCCAAACAAACTCTAAAACCTGCATAGCTCAGTGAACTGTGCTCCATTACAGCCTTTCTTGCAATAGCTTTTGCTAATTGTTAATCACAATAACATTAAAAGCTTTCAATTCAGTGTTGAAAGGTCCCATTTTCCCTATGTAAACTGTACAGGGAAAAGTAATACTGAAGTGTTGTTTGTTTTTATGTCTCTCAGGTAGTTTTTAGCTCTCTGTAGATGACAGTGTTTTGATTCTACACGAGAACAAAAGTGGGTTTGTAATGACCCAGCTTTCCATGTGCTGAAGCATCAGTTTGTGCTCAAGCAGCACACTGTTCATAACATTTATGTAGATGCTGACTGAATCCTAGATCATATTTTTAACTGTAAAAGTAATGCATAATGTGGACTGTTTAATAATGCAGTGGAAAACGAATAAATATTGATCAGATTTCTCCCAAATGCAGCTGTTGTGCATTTCTGGTTACTCGTGCTGACAGGAGTTAAAACCCAAGTGGTCTCTGCATGGGTGTGTGCACAGTGTGGATTAGAACTGTGTAATTGGGGCACATTATCACTCTCTATATTTTACATGGTGTTTTTTTTTCATAAAAATATAATCTACAGAGCATGTGACTATCTTCCATAGAGTGACCATTCATCAAGTTTGAGAGATTAGTCACAGAATGAGATTATCCAGCCTAGAGATACCTATATACAGTCTAAGCTGCATTAGCTAGAGCAGTGGGGGAAGCTTTGCCTGGACTGCACTGGAATGCTCTCCTTCCTTCTTCTCTCTCTTTCAGCTCTCTTGAACCACAAAGATGTGTGACCAGACCTTCTTAGCGGTTGTATTTGGTCCATGTGACAAGTGCTCCAAAGAACAGCCCCTTAGGGCTGTTTATATCAAATCAGAACAACTCAGCTACTGCTCACTATGTGTGGAAATGGTATGTCACTGATTTATCACCAGCTTGTGGAAAGACTGAAAAAACAGGGCTTGGGTGTATTAATGGTCAATGATGCTGGGTTTTTCTGGACAGCAAATGAGCATTGCTAGGCCTGTGAACTGCCAAACTCCTCTGGGGGTGCCATGGGCCTGCAACAAAGGTGTTCTGGGGTTCAAAGATGCTTCTTATGACTCTGGATTGGTAAATGGCCACGAGCTTTTTGCTTCAGAGACCACATTCATCAGTTGGGCAAATGTGACGTGAGTATCTAAACTGTGCTCTGAGGTGTTTATGTGCAGGGCTGTTCACCTATGGTCTGGGGTGTTCCCATGACCTTGGACAGAATCTAACAGAACAGATGAAACCATCAACACATTCCCTGGAGACTGGGGATATGGAGCTCAGCCTCAGTACAAAGGAGACTAGTGTAGTGCTGTCAGAACTTCATGGCCCACGTTTCCTAACTGGGAGCAGGTCCCATGGGCTGTGTGCAGGGCTTGGATGAGAGCTGGGAGTAGCTGCAAGGAGGATAAGGTGGGAAGAGGATGCACAGCAGGGGAGTGTCTGCATCACCACAGAGGTGGTAATGGGGGAGACTGGGCAAATCCTCTAGCCTGACCAGCAGGCTCTGCCCAGATGCCTGCATGAAGAAGGGATGATGCTGGAGTTTTCTAATCTCAAGTAATCCCTGGTGAGGTGTTATCCCCCCTCTCCTGGTAGGACTGTTCCAGAGAGCTCTAGAGGGGTTTTTTGGATTAAATACAAAACTAAGGTCATGACCTATGTGGCTACTGAGGAGCTGGTCTCCAACTTTTGTAAACTTTAGAACTTTGTGGACCAGCTTATTCTCCAACTTTTTTTTTTAATCTTCCTGAACCACTGCACTGTGTTACCAGTTGGAGACATCCTTGTCTCCTCCCCAGAACTGCTCTCTACCACGACCCAGTGGGGTTCCAGAGTTTGTTGTATGTGTCAAAAACAAGTGATGGTAGCAGGAATGCTGAATGGTTTAAGTAGCTGTGTTTACAAAACACTGGTTTACTGGCAAATGAGAGAGGGATTTGGCTGATGGGTGATGTAGTGTGTCCCTTTCCCTGGCTGACACAGCACATACTCATGCCTTACTTTGTTTAGGAGGAAATTTAGATGTTATAACTACGAGACAAAAGACAGTCCCTTCCCAGTTTATTTGCTGCTTTGTTCAGGTCCTTCTTGCCCAACAGCCTATAAATAGATATTCATCCAGTAAATTTTTACATTACCTGATAAATACATGCTGGGATTGCAGGAAAATTGATGGGTTTTATTTACAGTTCCTGCAACTTTCTCCTTATTATTCTCATTACCAAAGGGTAATGAGAATTACCAGCTGAAGCTGCTGATAGGTGGAAGCAGACTGAGACTTCAGGAAGACTCATGTCAGTACCTACCAGCCTGTTAGGCTCCTGTCAGCACTGCAGCAGGACCTTGGGCTTTCTTCTAGATCTTCTCAAACTCATTTTGTAAAAGATTTAAAAACATATTCAGAACACAGCTATTTGCACTAGCACTGAAATACAGGTGGGGAAATTGTGGCCTTTTTTCAGCTGATTTTTCAGAGCTGTGGGTAGGCTTTGGTTTATATGAAAACAGTGTATCCTTGCCACCCTCCTGCACGTGTTGGTGGATGCATGTGCATAATGTGGTGGATAATTAGCTGATCTCTTTGCAGCTTACTGATTGGCACAGGCAACTCCTAATTTCAGTCCAGCAGATGCAACGTGCATTTTCATCAGTTACTCTTTGTGATTTTCCTAAAACAGACATACGCTGGTGAATAACAGAATTAAAAAATGCTGATTCCCAGTGTTGATTTCATCCTACTTCAGTCATTTGCTTTTTAGACAAAATAATCTTTTCCCTCTGGGATTTTGCCTGCTTTGGAGATTATTTCTCATAGGTAGAAACTCAGTCAGTGTTTGCTGTTTAGTTTCCCCACAGAAGTACTAGTAAATTAGCTCACATCTTAAAAAGAGACCAGCTGGTGAACTACAGTGAAAACTTGTTCTAAAGGCCTAACTCTTGAGATAGGCAACAATTTGTGACACACTGTTAGATCCCCCATTTTTCCCAGTGTCCTTATTAATGGAACAACAGTCTTCCATGCATCCCCACTACTGGAATCTGTTGGGTTTGCCATGAGAGGAAAGTAGGTGATTCTGCCACAATGCTGGGTGATTAGTATTTCTAATTATAAATGAGTGCACAGTGATTAGTATTTCTAATGTTAGTTTGTGTAGCAGCTCCACATCATAAGCTCTTTGGAAAGCTGACTGCTTTCAGAGTAACCTCAGTATATGCAGCCAGGGGTCAGCTCGCCTCTGCTCCAGCAGGAACAGACAGAGGGAAAAGCTGCCTTGGAAGAGCTTGTCTGGGACACCGTGGAAGTTCAGTGCTGTTGAGGCCAGGGCAGCCAGTTTGGAAGAGGTTGGCTTTCTAGGGAAGCTTCTGCTCAGTGTGGAGCCTCAGCAGCAAACAGCTTAGCGTGGCAGTTACTGCGGGTGCAGATCACAACATACAGAGGGGGGTTGTTACCATGCACTGTGCACAGCACACCCCATGCAGGATGCCTTCACAGCTTCTTGGCTGTGTTGATGTCTTCTGAAAGTCATTTGAAAGCAGAGACACACTAAAAGAATTTATATTTTTTCCACTGCTGCTGACTGAACAGCCATTTCAGATTAAACAAGCCTTCAGCAGAGTGATTTCTGATGCTAATTCTTTACTACACACATATTTTTTAGGCAATTGCTAATAAATTGCATCAGTGTGGATAGGCTTTATGAGGGGGGAAACAAAAGCCTGGATTGTTCACTACATGGTAATTTTTTTCTTTTTCAGTTGATCCAGTACTATGTGATCCTCTAAATTAATCCAACCCCAGTTCATTTTATTTCAGGCTCCCAAGTGACCTTACTCTATGTTTTTTGCATGGACTTTGTGGCTACTCAAGCAGGTTGATCAGACAAGACAAGACAAATTCTTTTTACTCAAACTAATGACATGTGTGTGATGTGTCACACTCGTCTGTAGCTCCCTGTCTGTGACAGAGGTGTCTCTTACCCCATGGCTCTGCTTATCCCTGGCATCTTGCTGCTAGCATCATGGAGCAGTCTGAAGTTTCCCAAAGACTTTTACCTTCCATGCTGTTCTTTGTAGGTTTTTTAATCCCCTTCCCCAAGACGGAGAGACTGTTCATATAAGCAAGGCAAGAAAACCCAAGTGTTTGGCCAGCTATCTGACACAGAGGTGTTCTCTAAGCCATTGACCAGCTATCTGACACAGAGCTGTTCTTTAAGACAAATTCCTGGTGGGTTACTACCAAGGCAAAGAGATTTCCTCTATTTTTGTTGGATTTAATTTCTAGGCCTCTTCACACTTATCAGATGTCAGAAATAGGGCATTTGTCATATGTTAAAATCCTTCCAAAATGAGATTTCTTCTTCAGAATCTTTCCCTGCCACTCCCCCAGGACACAGCTGTATATTGAGTTTAATATCATCAGGTTTGAGTTTTCAGACATGAAGATAATACACTAGAAGCTTCCTCTTTCCTTCTAAAAGATGCACTTTTTTTTTTGTTCTTTTGGTCAAAACCACTTCAGAAATAATGAATTTGTATTTCCTTGTCACTCTCAGAGTGCTGCAAGACCATTCCAATCTGCTTTTACCCTGAGGGTCTTTGAAGGATGTTCCCATGTCCATGAACTCCACAGATTAAACTGTCTGCTTTGTCACGCTAAATGTAACGGGATCAGTTCTGTTTGAGGTTCAAAATCAAGGTTAGGGCTGCCTCCCTGGCCATCAGGCTGGAGGGGAGCAATGGGAAGACTGGAAATACATCCACAGCAAAGTTACCCAGCTCCTGCCTGCAGAGACCCGGAGGACAGGGCCAGACCAGGCCTGAATTCAGCCTCCAGTGCCAGTGGAGAGCTCCACAGCTCTGCTCCTGCCTCCTGGCTGGACAGTGACACAGCTGCTCAGCCCAGGCTGGGAAAGGACTTCTCTTTTCTCACACTGTGTCCAGGACATGCCCAGCGTCTAAACAACAGCTGCAAACAGATATTTTCTTATCTCTCTGTCCAATCTGGGCACATCTCCAGGTTGAACAATAGTCATTGGATTGTCTGTTTTCTGGCTAAAGGGAAACAATAGGAGTCAATATGAGCAAAGTTACTCTGTGTAGATCAAGGACAATGACCGTAATAAGAACAGGACATTTTCAAGGAGCTCCCCTTCCAGGGAATGAAAAGCTACATGGCCCAGTGCCATAACTGGAAGCATCAGCTGCTCCCTGTGCCCAGAACACACTCCAAATCTGCATCTGAACAGAGCCCACAGAGCCCACACAGCCACAGGGCTGTGTCCTGGGCTCACAGCAACACAGACTGGAGAGTTCTTTGGGGTTTGGAAACTGCTCCCTTTCAGGGTCTGGGAAGGCCACAGACCCTAATGTGCTTATCAGGGTGCAGGGGAAAGAGGGGGCTGGTTTGAAGGGGGGGAGAGACGAATCCCTATGAACACCACATTCAGAAAAGAGGAAATGAAGGTATAGTAGAGAGAAGAGTTCACACCTCTGTATGTGTCCTGCTGGCACAGGAGCTGGGCCACGGACCATGGACCAAGTCTCTTAATGCCCCCTACCCATAGGAGTGTAAGGGAATTTACACTCAGAATTACACAGAACTATTGGGGCTGGAATAGACATCTGAGGTCATCAAGTCCAGCCT
>VYZU01003089.1:0-33198 GCA_013401355.1 Ceyx cyanopectus
CACCCACCATGCAAATGCAGCCACCTCTGGAGCAGACCATGGTAAGTGGAATAGAAATGGAAACTCTGCACAATAGAGAGCATTTTAAGCTGTAAACAACAGTCTTCAGTTGAAACTGCACCTGAAAATTTAGGTGGACAAAAGCCTGGGATTTATGGAAGGCAGCATGAAAGTGTTCCTCTTCCTATAAGAATTGCTGTGAATGTTTCCACAGCACTGAAAGAGTGAGACCTTTGCTGTGAGACACCCAGACCATACTACCTCCCACCTCCCTCCTCCCTCCTCCCCCTCTTTACAACTGTCAATTCATCTCTGGCCCAAAATGTTACCAATAACACCCACAAAACCACTTGTTGCAAATGCACTGTTCCTATAAACTTCCTCACCAAATATTAAGCCATCCTACTAGCTTCTGAGGATCTACCACTGTCATGGCTCAAGAGAAATGAAACTAGACACAGAGGAGGCACCAGTTCACACTGCCTCGGATGACTTTTGGGCAACCATTTAGTAATTGCTCTTTATCAGACAAGACTGGACAAAACAGTACCACATGGAACTGTCACAGCTGTGAAGAGCTGATGTTCAACAGCACTTCTGAAACTCAGAACTGGGCTGTGACCATACCTTGCCCTCAAAGAGTTGAGTGATACACAGAACCAGGCTGTGACCTTACTCCCAGAAGTGGGTTAGAGACCAGATGATCCCTTTGGATCCCTTTCAACCTGAACTATCCCATAATTCTGTGAATATGAAAGGAACAATGAACTGAGGGGCTGGAAAGAAGCCTGTGTACAAAAGGATCCTGTTTCCTCATGTGCCAAAATAAAACCAGAAGGTAATGAACTGACAGCTCAGCTCCTTGAAGATACTCTCCTATTTCTTACTCCTGCATGTTAGCAGCAATGGTTCAGAGCCAAGAAGCCTGTCACTGGAGCAATCTGCTCTCACCACTTCCACCTAAAGCATATCAGTGGGTCAGCCCTGAAAGGAAATCAGCACTACTACTCCTCCTTACCTTCCACTATGAGCCACACTTGCTGTGATTCTTCCTTCTTCCCCCCGTTCTCAACCTGGCACCAGTACTTCCCAGAATCTGTCCGCTCGACGGATTTCAAGCTGAAAAAAGTCAAAAGCCATATCGATATTTTACGTGGATAAAGCATGGTTTTGCCCCAAAGGACCCTCCAGCATTTGGGAAACCAGATGCAGGAACAACACCCACTGAGACACAGCCAGCTCTGCTGAGGAGGGCGACAGCCCACCAGCACAAAGCGTGTGGCTGAAGAGCCGCACTGGGAGGCTGCTCTGAAGTGGGTGGAGGGAATCCTCAGCAGAGCAGCCAGCCTTCGTCTGAAATGGCCTTGCAGAAAAATCCATCATTTGCATCCTCCGAGGACAGAAAAGGGGTTGGGCATCCCGGCCCTGAACCGTGACCCTAGCTAGTCTTCAAGAGTGACAGCTTGGCCTAAAACAGCTGAGCCAGCAGGAAACTCCATCACGGACCGTCAGTGAGCCCGACTGTTCTGCTTCAGGTGACAGGACTGGTGACAGCCTCATTCAGGAACAGATGGGTCAGAAAAGGTCCCCCCTCACCTCAACTGTACTCTGTTATTCTTATCCCAGAAGCACTTCACACTGAAATACTACTTGGGCCTCTCAACTAGTGAAGTTAGGGAGTTTTGCTGGCCTACCTCAGCACAGGACCTCACCCTACGAACTCTTCTGTCCCCTCCCTTGCTCAGCAACAGCTCCTCTTCCAAAAGGATGTATCCAAACAGGGGAAGGCAGCCACAGGCCTCCAGTTCTGGGGAGACATTCTGCTCCTTGCTCTGCTGCTGGAAACTGTGGTATCCTCACTCCCATTAGCAACACGAGAATTTAGTCCCAAAGCAACAAGATCTCAGCTACCCAAGGCACTGGTGTGACACCGTGTGCCTGTCAGTGTAAAAATGCTGATTGCCCCCTGTGGGATGTGCAGCCATGAAGGGAGCCTCAGCAGATCTGATGCCTGCCTGAGGGAAGGGAAAGAACATCTCAGGAAGGAAGACAGAAAAGGGAGAATGCTGAAATACACAAAATGGTCCCACTACAGCCTGATTTTCAGAGCTGTACCTTCAAATGGCATCAGCTGTCCTGCCCATCCAGCCACATGTTCTGAAACACAGCCATCGCAGCAGAGTCACACAGTGGGTGTAGAAATGATCACTTCAGGAGAAGAAAGAAAAAAAGGAGAAAAAGATACGACACAGCTACACTTAGCATCCTAACTTAGCCCTGGTGCTGCAGAAGGTTCTCAGTGGAAGAAAACAAGAGGTGAAAAAGAAGAGAGAGATTGTGAGAGCAGCTAGGGGGTTAATAAACAGTACAGTTTCAAGAAAAACTGTTTTCAGAACATGATGTTATGGAATAGTTTTACTAGGCACGGATGTTTTTTTCCTATCAGAATGTTTCCTACAGACAAGCTGTAGTACAGAGACTTTTAGTTGCTGGAATTGCTGACTTTCACAATGTCAACTGAAAAAAACTAACAGGAGACAAAGCTGGAGCTCAGGGAGGAGGGATTCTCAGTCAGTCAACAGTATTGAGCCCTCACGGTCATGGTATGTTTGCTTGTACAGGTTCTCTTTATGCACAGAAAAAGCCAGAGTACAACCTTGGGTCTTATTTAACTTGGTGATTCCAGAACTGGCTGACATGCCTCTTTTGCTGAAACAAAGGCAGAGAGCTGCTTTGCAGAAAAGAGGTTTTGAACCTCTGAGCAGGGTAGGACAGATACCACAAAGTGTAAATGTATTAGGAAATTCTATGCAAAAAAGAATGGTTCAGGTGACAAATACTCCTCCCCAAAGAAAGGAAGGGGATGTAGTCCTGGGAGTCTCATGTCAGTTAACAATCCTCACCCTTTAGGCAGAGTGACAGTTCAAGACAGAGTAAGAGAACAGAAGAAGAATGAGAGAGAAAACCTATTTAAGTCAGAACTTAGCCTCCCTGCTGCACCACAGAACAAGATGAATACACAAGGCAAGAACATCCTATCACCTTGAAGCCACATCTCAAGCATCATGGGCATTAGCAGAGCACCTGCCACCACAGTAGTTAGGAAACCAGTATGGTTCTAGCACTTAAAATCTCAGCCTCTGGTGGCTTCAGTTCTGCTCTGTTGTGTCCCCTCACACGCTGAACTGCGGACCTAAGCACCCTGCCCCGCCGGGGGGGAAACTGCAGTTGCAGAGATACAGCTGACAGCAGAAAAGTGTGCAGAAAAGTGTGCAAAAGTTTCCACGACATCCTTCCTTCTCTGCGTCTGTTGTACCTGAGGAAGCCGATCCAGTGTTCTTCATCTACTGGAATGTACACCTGGTCTACGCTTTGCACCACTGCTCCGTCCTTGATCCACAACATCTCGGGATCTTCCATTCCCTCCAGGCTGCAATTTAGTTTCACGGGTTGACCCTGGGACACCTTTAATTTGATTGGAGATCCTGTAAATTTCATACCTAAAAAAAAAATACTACTCCGCCCCACCCCCAGAAGAAGGGGGGTTGGAGTACAGCAAATTACTCTAGGTTGGCAGTCTGGAATTACACACCCTACCAGCACAGAGGGGGCTGTTAGTCTCAGCACTGCTCTACTGCTAGCTCTGGTAAGCAATACTCAAAGGCAAGCGGTGAAAGCACAACTGTTGGAGGGAAGTGGTGGCTCAGTGGGTCTACACGAGGCTTTTTCCACCTCGGGTAACAGCATGGTGAGTTTCTGAATATGTGAATCTGTGAATTCTGCATAGCAGTGCCCAGCAGGGACAGAAAGAACCGCTGGGAGCTTCGTTATTTCCCTGAATCCAGCAGCGCTAAGAGTTTGCTCCACACCTCCCTCATTTCCCCAGGCTTGAATTTTAGCTACAGTGCTCCTGCGCTGCTAAGGAATCATCATTGCTCCATTGTACACCTTTGTAAAGAGCTGGGATACGAGGAAGAATCAATTATGTCTCATTATTCAGCGTGCACTGTTCCTCTGCATTACAGAAAAGCTTCTCTGCTAAACCCATGAAAGCAAAGCCTATTCCACAGCACACCTCGCAGAGGAGCAGAACTACTTAGAGAACAGATATTTCTGTCCAGTGACGTGGGCGTGGGCTCAAAATGAGCCTCCCTGCCCCTTCTTCGGTCCAGCCCAAGGGCCACGGTGCACCCAGAGCTAGAGCTGCAACCCCAAAGCAGCAGGGCTGGAGTCGGTGGAGCTGCTCAAGTTTACACTGACACGGAAGGGATTGGAATTTGGCCCAGAGCACTGTTACAGTGTGGGTGGACGGGGAGTGTTTCCCTCAAGCAGGAGCGAATATATGGAATGTGTTACCATGAGAAAACGCAGAAGCCAACTATAGAAGCGCATTTAAGAAAGAAAGGCATATAAAGGAGGAACCAGAGGATCAAAGGAGACCGTGGGAAAGCAGGAAGGTAGAAAACAAATGTGAAGCTAGCTTTGTTAGAGAGGGTGGTCATTTCCTATGCAGTGGCACAGGACTGACAGACCAGAACTGGTCTAGCCTAGTTCCACATAACACCCTGGCAGTGGCTTCCACATCCTTCAGAAAAAAACATTACTCCATCACCCTTGCCCAGCCACATATCCCAGTACACTGCAGCTTTGTGCAGCTCACAGGCTAGCCAGCTTCTCACGGGATGCCTCACTAGGCTACAGAGCCGGGCAAGAAAACACCAGTTGGGAAATCCAGAGCGACCAGCCCTGTTGCTCTCCAACTCTGTTACAGCCTTACTGGTGATCAGATATTTCTTACACGCCACTTCCCTTCTTGCCAAAACACCCCCCTCCCACAGCCACGAGTGAGGCAGAGGGATTGGCAGCAGTGTTCTAACAGCTGGAAGGAGGGGAGCCAGTGCTCTGTGACCAGCAGCACTCTGCCACTGGCAGACGGTATCCAGCAGAGTACCAGTGGTCCTAAAGCAGCCTCAGTACATGGGCAGAATGACTTGATTCCTTTCCTTACCAAGATCCCCCAGACTGTCAACAGCTGGCTTCCCACACTCAGCCTTTCGCCTTTCTATCTGCTGTTATTAATTTAGAACATTCACAGAGAGGATTAGAAAGCTGGTAAGATGGTAATTTTCATTTAGTTGCTACAGCTTGTTTGCTGGACTAAGGATTTAATCACCCTGGGTAAGGATGATCTAACCTTCCATTACTTCAACTCATCTATAACACAAATTACATACCCCAGTGCATGTCAGGAAGCATCCTCCCTTTCACCACTCACAATACTGGAGTAAGACAGGAAAGATTCATAGCAGCTCTCTCAGTGTTACAGAAAACTGATGTAGCCAGGCTGCTGAACACATGCACAAATTGACCACTTCACAATTTACTTTCATTACAGATGCCTTCATGAAAAAGGAACACAGTTCTTAGCTCTCCTCATTCTGTGTCCTGCTGAAAGAGCCACAAATTAAACCAAGTGTTGTTAGCGACCCTTTATGTGTTTCAGTTCCCATACAAATTAATGGTGTAGGAAATAAATACACAGTCCAAGTGTTCAACCCGAGTTGTAATTCTCCATATTGCCCAAGTACAATCCCTCCATCAAGATCAAATGAAATGAAGAAACACCTCATCAGGGAGTTTTAATTAATTCAGTTCTTTTGACAAAAAAAAAAACCCGAACAGTTTTAGCTACAGCATCTCTTCCTGCAAGTATCAGGAAGAAGCACATAGGAGGCCAATATGTGTTTTAAATTTCCACCTGCTCCTCCTTCTACTCTCCCACATACTATTTCTCATCTGATAACATTCTTGCCAGTGCAAGAAATAATCTCGTCCAAATAGACTCCTCCAAGCCTACCTTCAAGAGCTGCAGGAGCTGAAATGTATAACTAGGAAATAAAATTCTATTCAATTTCTTATCAAGCAGCTGTCTGACAGAATTGACAGCAAACGAACATACCAGTTGTCAAAATACATGACGTATCTGTTTGTTTTTTGATTGCTAGGAATGTTAAGTATGTTTTTTGTGAAGTTATTTTGGGAGTGGAGAGAGAGAAAGAGGGAAAGAGAGAGAGGAGGGAGAGAGAGAGATCTACTCAAGCACAACAAGGCTTTTCGCTCCTCAGATTCCTTAGGACCCTGACCTAGAGACCCAGCTTGAACTCCAGCCCTTCCAGCACCGTCACCACCGCACATCGCTCCCCTCGCAGCCCAGAGCCCGAACTCCCGGCGAAGTCGGCTGGCCCGGGCGCAGAGCAGCTCTCGCACGCAGCCCGTCCCTCCCGACTCGGGGGTGAAACTTCGCCAAATGCGTTCGGGAGGGGAAAAAAAAACCAACCAAAGCCTCTCAGGAATGCGTTTGCGGCCGGCTTTCCTCGGCGGCGATCGGCGCCGGGCGAACACAAGAGCAATGCCTCCGCAAACAAGGAGGATTATTCGGGCTGCCACTTAACTACTCTGCGCTCGCAGGCCAGCGGGCGATGGTCGCGGCACCTCGCACAGCCGGGGGCTATCGCCGGCGTCACGTAGCTGGGCGAGCCACCTACCGTCGCGGCGGAGCCCGGGGCCGAAAACAGGGTCCCGACTACCACCTGTGGCTGCCCGGGGCCTCGCGGCCGCCACACCGCGCAGACCCCGCACCCCCGCGCCGCGCCAGGCCGCCCCTTGCCCTGCGAGCCGTTCGCGGACACCCAGCCGCTGTCGGCGCGGCTGCCGGGGCTCGGCACTCGCTCTCAACGGGGCTGCCGACACCTGTAGAGGCGGCGCGGCGGGAGCTGCCCGCGGGGGTACCGGCTCGGCGGCGGGACAAGCTCCCTCTCACGGCCCAGCGGCTGGAGTAGTGGCGCCGCAGCCCCTCCCGCCGCGCCCAAGGGGCTCGGAGGGGCAACATTGTCCCGCCGCCCCCCCCCGCCCTTAGCCGCGGCAAACGGCAGCGGCCGCTCTCCCCGCCCGCCGGCGGGCTGTTAGCCCCTCTCACCTGCCACGGCGGCGATGTCCCGGAGCGCCACAGCCCACAGTCCCAGCAAGAGGAGCCGCGGGATCGCCATGCTCCGCTTCAGCTCCATCGCTCCCGCACCACCATCCTCCCCCCAGCTCCTGGCGCCGCGGGGAAGCTCCCACCGCCCGCGCAGGCGGCGGCGGCGGCGGCGGCTAAGGCAGCACCGCGTCGCCGCTCGCCGCTGGACTCCCGGCGAGGCTGCGGGGACGCTCAAACTTCTGTCTGCGGCTGGGTCCGGGGCGAGCGGCCCGAGGGCCCGCTGGGGAGGGAGGTTGGGGTGGGTGGGTGGGGAAACGAGGGGGTGGAACGGAGCGGGTCGGGTCCGGTGGGCGCCGAGCCGGACAGTCTCCCCCTGCCGGCGCGCAGCGGACGCTCGGTGGCTCCTCCGTCCGCGCTCCGCCGCCTTCTCCTCCAGGAAATGGCGCTCTCGGGCGGTCACCGCGCGCTGTGCTCCCCCTCTGACATCACGCTCATGAATATACATGAGCCGGGCGCCCGCCGCCCCCGGAGCGCCGAATCACCGCGCCCGCCGCCCCCGCTCCGCCGCTGCGGGACGGGACCCGGCGGCGCGGGCATCGAGCCCCCAACCCGCACCGGTTTGGGAGGCGGCGCCCCACCCCGGGGCTGGTGCACTGGGCGGGCTGGTTTCCAGAATGCCGGGAGCGGCTGACCCGCATCCGCGGGAGCTGCCGGGTCACCGGGCAGGGGTGGGAAACCAGGTCGCTTATTGCTCTACCTACATATGAAAGCAGGAGGCCATCCTGGCCCTTCAGGTGCCCCCCACCAATCCTCCAGCACACCAGGCTTGAGGCCAACACCGGGGTCGCCTCCTCCCTTTCCAGACCAAGGCTCTGCTGCACGAGTTGCGCTTTGCCTAATGCTCATCGCACCCCCAGCACCATCTTCCCTGCCTGGTTCCCTCTGTCTCCTCGCCTTGGCAGCACTCCCCTCACCAGCTGGACCCTGTCTCAGGAGATGCCAGGCACCCTATCCTGGTGCCTGACCTGTGGAGGAGGTGCACCCATGCCCTTCATGAAGGATCGCCTTGCCCTCATTTCTGCTAGTGGAAAAGTAGGGAGAGGTCTGAGGAAGTAGATCTCTGCTGCCACAGAGTTACTAGCATTGTGTGGAAAAAGTCACAAGCGATAAGAAAGCTGGTGCTGCCTTTCTGTAGGAGTTATAGTGAGAATCTGGGTTGAAAGGCACCCATAAGGAGCAGTATCATAGACTCATAGAATTATGAATCATTCAGGTTGAAAAAGACCGTTGTGATCATCAAATCCAACCATCAGCTCTACTCTACAAAGTTCACCCCTAAACCATGTCCCTCAAAACCACATCCAACCGCATCGTTACAACTCAATGCAGATTTCAGAGCTGCCACAGCCATCAATGTGCAAAACTTCCCCAGCAGCTCATTAAATACTCTGGAAACCTGGAGTAGTGCAAGGAAACTGTGATATCCCAGTCAGGGGGATGGAGAAACTCAAGTATGACAAGCTCACATAATTCCCTCCCAAACTCTGATCTTCCCCTGCCCCAGCCATTTGCATTTCTGATAAGAGTTCCTATAGGACTGGAGCAATGCCAAGAAGTTTTCATGACTGGAATGCAAATGTCACTCCATGCCTAATGCCTCCCACTCCAAGGAGGCTGCTGGGAGGACATCCTGTCAAGCTATCCGAGAGCTTGCAGGAAGCCTGGATGCTCTTGGGGACAGAAAATCAAGACATGCCACTTGCTGGGATCACTATGGCTCTTGGGCTGAGAGGGTCTGCACTGGTGTTTGCCGAAAGCTTTGGGCACTCCTACCATTGCTGCTCCCTCTCCCCCATGTCCCCGGAGCATGGCGTGTTTCTGCATTTGATTGTGGCCACAATGACTTCCAGAAAGTAGTCACTTTTGCAGATTTAAGTTGTCACATGAGAAAAACAATGGCCATTAGAATAATGCTACGTTTCTTTGACATTTTCCTTCTAAGGATTTCTTCTGGCCTTAACTTTTTCAGAGGCCCCGTGGGCTTGAGGAACACTCCAGTGTGCAAGCAGGACAGAGGAGGCACAGGTGAGCACTGTGACTGGGGAGATAGCAGCTGAGAGTAGCTGAGAGTGGCTTGATTCCAGGCTGTGTGGAATTCTGCCTTGATGGGCACATTCTGCTTCATCCAAACATCATCAGAAATGCTCCCAAAGGTTTTGGGAAGGGAAAGGATAAAGGGAAGGGAGCTTTTATCTGCAAAGAGGAATATCTGATATGAATTTGTTGTAGCATAGCACAGGCTAGACTCCAGGCTGGTGTAATGAGAAAGAGCAAAGCTTTGCTGGAAGCAGTAAACCAAAGAGATTTTTCTCCAGCAGGTGATCTGGCTTCAGCTCTTCTGAAAAGGACTTTGTGTCAATACTGATAGGCAGGAAGAGCCTTATGAAAATTGGACTGAAATCCTGCATGTGCTGCCAGTTGGAGTGCAAACTGCTGTGGGAAAACTTACGAAGGAGTGCAATATTACCATGAAGAAATCAAAGGAACTGGTGAATCCAAAATGCTTTTACAAACCAAAGACAAATCAACTCTCTGACTCTTCTGCCACTGAATTAAGCAACATGGCTTTGTTCTACAGGCCAGAACACCAGTGACAGTGCTCGCTGCTCACACAGGATGCAACACAGTGGCTCATAAAGCTGGTGCCTTCCTGGCTTATGTACTTTCCTTACTTCTGTTGTGATGGAGTGTTGTTACATTTCACCAGACTTGCTGGGCAGTGTAGACATGTTCTAGAAAATGCCTGAAAAGATGCACAATAATCGAGTGGGGAATTGGCAGTGCTGGAAGATTTCGGAGGATGAAGGAAAAAGGAATAAAAGGAGGGAGGGAAATATTTGCTGGATTTCCTCACCTTCCTCTGCTGTTCAGCCTCTGCTACTTACTGAGTCCCAGCAGGCCACAGATGGGTTATCCCAGTGAGAAAGCAACCCAAAACACCCATTTCCACATGAGAAGGCATAGCCCTAGAAGTTCAGCAAAAAGCTGCTGGCACATTCTACTGCTCCATTGTTGAAGTTGTCAGCTGCTTGGTTTGCACTCAGATTCAAGAACCTGTCCACTCCATCCTCTGATTTAGAGATTTGAAGAGAGGTATTATCCCCTCCTCCTCAGAACAGAATCCCCATACTGCATCAGAAAGTTGTGGCAATGGCAGGAGTGATGATGAAGTGGTGTTCAAAGCTACAGGAGTAGCTCTGCTCCACCATATAGAAGAGCCAGGATGGCTGTTCAGGTGCTTCCCAAGTGTTGAAACCAGCATATTCAGTTCCAGGCCAGAACAGAAACTGTCCCCAGCTTTTTTTGGTCAACACCAGAGGCTACAGCAAGTGACAAGAGGGAGCTCTGTGTGTGATGCTTTTTGCAGCTGAGAAATAGCTTCTCAAATAAATGCCCCAAAGTTAAGCCATAACACAGGGAGGGAGGGAGGAAGCAGAAACTCTCTTCTAGACTTTCCAAACTCTGCCAAGAACATAGCTTGAGAGCTGTTGCATATTACAGTGGATTCTGAGGACACTGAGAAGGTTAAACTGGACATAAACTGTCTCCATTCTCTGACCAACCCATCATAATAATGGGATTGGCAGAGCTTGTTCATGACAGATAATAACACTGTTTTAACATGGCCAATTCTGAAGATGCAAATGTAGTTGTCCATCGTGAAATACATATGGGACCAAACTGACTATACCTTGGACATGGTATTTAAAGACAGAGATGTCTGCAGCAGCTCACAAGAAGACTGAAACTCATCTTGCCTATGTCTGGGCTAAGCTTGCCATAATTGAGTTACACTGCTCATTTGGGAATTATCTGAGCTGCAGATGAAATCTATTCTCTTTTAATTTATATTATTCTACCATCTCTTCCTTTCTGCTTGCTTGTCTTCTTCCCTACCACCTCCTTCAGTAAGAAACTGTGTTGAAATTTTCCAGCTTCTCTGTTTCGTGAAGTTTCAGCCTCCTCCAGCTCTTACATCTTCCATATGTGCTGTTTTTAACTTTCTGTGTGAATGAAGAGGAGGACAGGGAACCATATTAAAGACTTGCATTTACTTTGTCTTCAGAACACAAATAACTCAGGGATGAGTCTGAGCTTTTAGTTCAGGCCTGATCCCTTCCCAGTTCCCAAACTCTCCTAGTTCTGCCTGGAGGTGGTAGGTGTCATGGTGTAGATGGGGGACTAAGACTGGGTCATTGTAGGGTGGATCTAAGTTTGGACTTTCCTCTAAGTTTCAGTGTTACTCAGTTTGGCTCCAGTCCAACCCTAATCATAACCCTGAGACCAAACCTGGTTCCATCACATGTCTGGGATGGTTATTCTTTTTTAGAGGTGAAAAACTAACACATCATATGTGTTATCCATCTTTTGCAATAAACGCCAAGATGTCAGAATGAAAATGTCACATAAAACAAACATAAAGTATTTACATAAAAAAAAAAGATCGACTCCTGCAAATTTAAACAACCTTTCCGATGGTGGCATCATTTGCAGCAGGTTAGCAAGGTATCACCAGTGTTTCTATTTCTGGAGTAGAAAATAAACACAGCACATCAAAATGGAGTCATCAAACTAAACCAAAATGTATTTAACGTAGTGCAACAGTCAATGCCGTAAGAAATCTCCATTTAAGTACGCAGAATTATCCATAATCTACACACACTAATATGACTTTACAAATCTCAGATTACATGTAGTTACACACAGAATGGACTTGGGAGGAAGCATCTGTTGCCAGTCCCACTAGGGGCTTGGTTTCTCACCTACTTGCTGCTGGGTGTGACAACACTTTGTTTTTGAAAGACTGTATTGCGATTGTATTGCATTCTCCTGTGAGGTGGGTAATAATCTCCACCATCCACACGACAAAACAGCGTGGAGCTTGCTCAGCACAAGGCTGTCCCTTGTGGGATGGAGCTTTGACAGGTGCAAGGTGCCTGGTGGGTTCTCCCTGTGGTCATGAGCTCCTTGGGATGGTCCCCGGCTCTGGGCGAGTCTCCAGCCAGGCCAGGAAGGCAGCCCATAGCTCGGAGCACAACAGTCTGGCCTCCCAGGTCCAAACACCTTCTGGGTTTGGCATTGCTGGGACTAATTCCAGAAGGTGCTGCACCTGCTCCAGGGGAAGCCTTGTGGGAAAAGCCTGGAGCCCCAGCAGGAGTGGCTGGTGGGGCTGGCTCCCTGCTTGGGGCTGGGGTGGCATCACATCTTGCCTGGGAAGGTGGCAGTGGGCTATAGGCCAAAAACCCTCCCCAGGGCATACAGAAAGCTGAAAGATAATGTAGAGCAGTCCTGCAACTGCTCTAATAGACATTGCTGTGGGTGGAAGAGCTTTCTAACAACTCCTGACTATCAGTGGGTGGGTTAATAGCATATTTACCTTTCTCTTTCCAGCCCCTCTCCCTTTATCCAGACTGTGCTGCTCTGAGCTAGTGGTAGGAATGAAACAACCACAAAACAGACCCACAGTCCTAAAAATAGTGGCACTAACAGGGCACTGATCTACGTTATGGCTCTCAACGATTGCTAATAGGGGTGGAGCTGGACAAGGTTAACTACAGCTGGAAATGCAGCAGACTCTCTGCTGCAGACCAGGCAGGGCAAGGTGAGCAAAGGGCTTTTTTCTTTATTGGTGTGTCACTGCTCTGGAGAGAAAGCCCTCAGTGCTTCTGGGGGAGCTTAGCCTGTGGTTGTGTGAGCAGTCAGTGGCATTTGTATTGTGAATACCTTATTTTTGCTCAGTGGAAGGCATTTACACCCTGAAAGACATCCTCACCAGCAAAACCCCCAGAAAAACTGGAGAGCAGAAGTGAGAAAATGGAACAGAAAGGAAGAGAGTAAAGTGAGAGGAATGGAACATTAAGAAAGGTGAGAATAAATGAGAGAAGAAGAGTAAAAAAGAGTGGTGAAAAGAAAACAAATAAAAGAGCTCCTCATTTGGGGTTTGTGGGAAGTGACTCAGCGCCTGCAGCTCTGATTCCTCCTTCAGACGTGACTGGCTGGCCGGCCATGTGCTGCTTGCCTTGTTGCATCTGAGTTTCTTACCTTGCAGGTTATCCAAGAGAGCAAATGTACTGCAAAACACGGGCTTTATAAATCCTCCAGCAACAACGGAGGTCAAATGCTGTGACTGAAATGTAGAACAAAGGCTAAGGGTGGGATGGGAGGAGAGGCAGGGAGTTGAGGAGCAGGGAAAGGTTAAGGAATGAGGGAGCAAAAGGAAAAGGGGAACAAAAGACTTGGGAGACCAGCCGAAGGACAGGGAGAAGCTCCTGAACGTGAGGTTAGCCATTGTCCAGAGTGACTACGTATCTTGCAATGGCAAGGGAAAGAGCTGAAGCTCATCCTGACCCACTGTGAAGATCAACACACGCAGGCTCCCTGCCGGTGTCACCTCTGCAAGCGCCATCCTGAGGCAGAGGAGCCAAGAAACCACGGAGGCCTGTCACAGAGAGGTTTCTAGACAGGAAGAGCGCCTGACGTAGAAATGCCGCCCGTCGTGCCCATCCGGTCTGTGCACAATCAGGACTGGGAAGAAGCGGGCGTCGTGATAGGTGGGGGGGTTTTCGTTGACAGCCAGCTGACTGGAGTAGGAGCAGCACTGCTCGTCCTGGCAGCCCCGCTCCGTGATGCTGCTGCTGCGGCTCCTCCAGAGACCTGTCCTGTGGGAGCCGTGGATGCGGCAGAGGGAGAAGCGGCTGGTGTTGAGAGAGACGCGGGAGTTGCCGCCGCAGCTGTGGAAGGCGTGGCGGGAGAAGATGGAGGAAGTGCTGGAGGCTCGGTTGCAGCGCTCGCAGCCGGGGGCCGTTTCTCCGTACCGGCACACCATGTAGCTGTTGTAGGCCGGGGAGTTGGCCAGGTCCATGAGCATGGCCTCTGAGTAGCTGGGGATCAGCTGCCGGTTGGTGCAGATGTGCCATTCCAGCTCAGTGCTGTCCTGCGTGGCATCTCGGGGCATGCGGTAGCGGTACAAGGGCTCCTCAGCTGTGGTGGGTGCCGTGTACTCCAGGCCCAGCAGCTTCTCCACGTGGTAGTGGACATAAGCAGTCCGATACTCTATGAGTACCCTAAGCGGCCACGAGATCATCAGGATAGCTGCCACCCAGAATGCATAGTGCGACACATACCACGGGAGGTGATCTGGGTCCCCGTAGGCCATCATAAGCTCTTTAAAGTCCACATTTTTGAGCTGCATGCCTTCCCTCACCTCCATGTAGTCATCCAGCCCCTCAATCTCGGTGAAGAAGTGAGCCCTCTGAGTCAGGTAAGAGTTTTCGGACTCAATGTTGGCAAAGCTGAAGCACTTAGTGAACTTCAGCTTGGTAGCTGTGTAGCTCTCCAGGCCCAGGAGCTCTTTAGAGATGTCCTTGTATCCACAATGAGAGTAGTCAAACTCAGCTTCGGCCACATGGGTGTTGACCCTCTCGTGGTAGACTTGCGTGGTGGTGTAGGCATCGCCGTTGCGGTACCGGGTCACCTGCCTGGTTCTTCGCACAAAGTGGTAGCTGATGGCCTTCCACCAAATGCATGGAGTAGCTTGCTGCATGCGGTTGATGCACTCGTAGACGCTGTCCACATCTGCCTTGTACTGCAGCTCTCTCTTGACGTGGCAGTGCCAGCACTCCACCAGATACACCACGTACAGCATAGAGAGGAAGGCCAGCGGGATATAGACGTAGCCGTCTGAGCATGGGCTGTCGTGGTAGATCATGGACTTGCCCTTTAAGGAGCTATCAAAGCTGAGCTTGGTGACCCGGGCCAGCTGACACCAGGCCACCGCACCCAGGCAGCCGTACATGAGGATGGAGAGCAGGAGGCATTTCCAGTGGGACTCTCGGCACATGCAGGCACTCAGGGACTGCTTCACAGGGCGTTGCTTCGATCACACCACCGGGGAGAGAGACAGAAAGACAAAGAGAGAGCGAACCCATCAATCATGCTGCTTTGCACAATGCATACAGTGACTGACTGTTGTCTTTAAGACTCTGCCTGGCTTTTCTGTTGACTGCCTGAGGACTAGGACACCACCCTACTTAATGTAAACATTAACATAAACACGATCCCAGGGACAGTCCTCTGGACAAAATTCCTTCCTTGCTTCTCCCTGGCTCTGGGGAGTTGTTCATGCAGCAGTGATCTGCTGCACCTGGACCCTGGTCGGGTGGGTCCTCATGTCCTTCCCCCTGCCCGGAGTCAGCAGCATCTACACACCCTAGCATTTTCCAAGGGTGAGAGGGCTTCACAGCACATGAGCAGCCAAAAACATAGGGCTGTGGACTTGCCCCTTTACCTTCTGAGTGCCCAGTGCCTAGATTCCCATGTAGTGCTGATGGGTAGGAAGTCTCAGGAGCAGTGTCCATTGCAGAACCACAGTCCCATGGGTCATACCAGTGCAGGGTGATCAGCGCTATGTGGAGCTGGAGCTGCTCCTGACTCAGAGCTGACTCACACACTGAAACCTACCAAATGATCGACACCATTTTTCTTGGAGGTGAGCCATCAGGAAAATTACTAGATTCAAGCACATTTAGTTGAAAAAATTGTCAGGATTACAGCATGGTGCAGCAGAGCTTCAGGCTGGTTACAAGACTAGGTCTGACCTAAAATACTTGAAAGCTTAAGTGTTGGAGCTTATGGAGTGTACGTGTGAATATTTAAAACATAGCACATCCCTCTCAAGTCCCAAAAGTTGGTCTGGGAGCAGAGCCAGAGTTTGCACCCTCGTCCTCCTTCAGCATGGCTGAAGTCCTTGAGCCACAGCGCAGTGAATCAGCTGCATTGTCATCCCGTGCTGGGCTACAAGAAAAAAAAGCCAAAGGATGACGAGCAGCTCTAGCAGAAATGGCGTTGTCTCCTTGCACAAGCAGCAGAAGAGTTGCACCAGTGCCTGGCAGCCACCCATCAGTAGAAAGCACATGAGGACCCCTCGCTGCCCTGGTAGGTGATGCAGGGGGCTGTCTGTGTCCCTTCTGTCACCGTCATCCTCTGCCTCCCCCTAAATGAGGCAATGATGGTGAGCAAGCAGATACACACTGATACTCATGCATCATCAGGCCCTTTGTTGAGCCTGATTTCATGGAAAAATAGAAGTGCACTGTTACTCCTGCTCCCAAGGAGCTATCTCTAATGCAACAAAATGCTCCATAGATGCCAATAGATGCTAGGTTTGGGAAATCTTTCTTCCCTTCCCTTCCCTCCCTTATGTTTTTTCCTTTCAGTATAGCTTATCTTCCACAGCACTTAGAACTCCGTAAGTAATATTGAACCAGCAAGGAATTTAAGGAGCAGCATCTTATGACTCAAGAAATAACAGCACAGCACCACTAGCAAGGAGAGTTTACTATCTCTTAAATGAAATGGAAGCATTGACATCTAACTTTTCAGGGTTATGAGGTCTTATTTAATGTTTGGGTTTTGTTGTTTTTGTTTGTTTGGTTGGTTTGGTTTTGTTTTTTTGGTTTTGTTTTTTTTTTTTTTTTCTGGTATAGAGAACTACTTCTAAGTAACTCTAAAGGTTTTATGGCTTGCTACGAGTGCTGCCAAACTAGACTTCATGGGGTTTGATTTTGTACCTTCCAGTCTGACACTGTGTATGTGCAGAGCAATTTTATGAATTTTAAGGAGCTACACCAGCATTTGCCTAGGGTCTGAGGGCAAAATCTGATCTCTGATTCTTCCTGATGCATACAGACAGAATCTGGAAAGAATTTCTAATCTTATCCCAAGCCTTTTGTATGTGTATATGTGTCAGAATAAAGAATAATTATTCCAGGCTGTATTCTTTTTACAGTGGCCAAAATAATAGAATCATAGAATCTTAGGGGTTGGAAGGGACCTCTGGAGATTGAGTCCAACCCCCCCTGCCAGAGCAGGATCACTCAGAGCAGGCAACACTGGAAAAGATTCAGGCATGTTTTGAAAATCTCCAGAGAAAGAGACTCTGCAGCCTCTCTGGGCAGCCTGAATATAGCCTCTGAATCCCTCCCAGTGAAGAAGTTTCTCCTCATGAAATCTCAACAAATACCCATGGCTCTGTTCCAGTGTGGTTTCTGCCTCAACACAGGCTTCTGACTCCCTGTACACTGGACTGAGGGTCAGAGACCCAGGCTCTCCCAGTTCATGGGAAATCCACTGGGAATCACTGTCTTCTATTCTTTGTCTCTTCTTGACACAGAACTAGAATTTTGAAGTGCTACAGAAATGCAAAAATATACACTGTAAAGTAGAATTGCAAACATCTACCTTTTTAAACATCTACCTTTTTTTTTTTTTTTTTTCCCTGAAGATTTTCTGAGGTGAAGAAAACACTAAAAATTAACAACTCTCTAATCCAGTCACTGGGACTGTGCAGAAGAAAAGAGCTGGGCAATATTCTAACACAGAAATTTGAATTCACACTCAGGTTTCCCCAGGTAGTTCTCATGTGAAATCTCATATGGTTATTATTGTGAAGAGTGTCAGAAGGTCCAGAAAAGACACCCAACAGTCAGCTTTAATGTAAAGTGAGTACTTAAGTACTCCATGCAGCTCAGGGACTGTTGTTCAAAGTGCTGTCAGCCTGGCCCTGGGCAGAGCCATGCAAGAAGGCTGTCCCATGTCAGCTAATGCACTAATTGCCAAAGGCACTTCAATCCCCACCTTCCCTTTATCTCACTTCCCTTGACTAACAACTTCTCAGCTCTCTGCAGTTCTGTGGTCCAACTTACAAGCCACAGGCTGGCTTCTGCTGTGATTCAACCAGTTCTGCTCCTTAGGGCTATCAGTGGCCGTATCTGAGTGGGCAAATGCCTCCTAATGAGCTTAGATCCATGAAATGCCATCTCCTCTTCCAGGGAAGAGATGGGCCTGGTGTCATCAGTCCTGGAGCAGCACCACTCTAGGCTGGCAGCAGCTCAGAAGCTTGCAGGTCCAAGATTACATTTCTGTACGTGTCCTCTGGAGAAGCTTCAAAAATGGTCTTCAAGCCACTGCACTGAAAGGGCAAGATCAGGCCGAGCCAGGTCACCTCCACTATTTTACTGCAGCCTGTGAAAAAAGGCAGCTTCCCTCCTCCTTGCATCAGTGAAGACATACAGACTGAGCCCACTGCCACAACTCTCTGATTCACACACCTACCGGGCCAGTTCAACAGGGCCTTCATGTTCAAAACCATTTGGGAGAAGCACTATTTTTCTGTCATTTCTGACCCACTGTCTCTTACCCTCCTTTGTTCCTAAGCAGATTCCACTATCCACAGGTTCTTGGTTATAGAAGGTTCTCTCTTCCAGGGTCTACTCCCAAAGTTGTCCCTCTTTTTTTCAAGTTCTGAATACATTCAACTGGCTTATACCCCCTTATTTCTCCTTCCCTTCGTTGAAATATTTATGTAACACCATTATACTATTAGAAGCACTATTAGAGTGTCTGCATGAAAGACATGAAATGGGGCATAATTACAATAAAAGTATCAGACATTCAAAAATCTAATAAGGAAATATATCTTTCCATCTCTCTCTGCATAACAAATTCATTAATATGTTAAACTAGTGGCTCACAGACTTTATTAATTAACATACCACCTTCTTGCAAGCATGATGTTTGTGGTACTACATGGAATTTTCTCCCTTCCATGCACAGTGTTTCAGATCGAAACAGGGCAAGCTTGTATTTCTAGATGAGTAAAATAAATGCTTAAGGAAACTAGTAATTTCCATGATAACTTGAGCCAGCCAGCAAACAGGAGTCGTGTTCTTTGAGGAATGCTGCGGAATCTGTGTTGTTTTGATGTGGAACAAAAGCATAACCCCTGGAAAATGTTAACAGAGAAACATAATTGAAGAAAGCAAAGACAGGGAGCCTGAAAGAAAGCCAGAGCCAAACAGAGACTGTCCCAGAATAGACAGTGGCTCCGTCATCAGGCACTTTGCCTGTGAGCTATGAGTCATGGATTTGGGTTTCCAGCTCAAATCAAGAGACGTGTTCTCCCTCTCCTGCTTGTTGGGGGCTTTACTTACAATGTTGTCCTGAGAAACCTCCTGACAGAAGGTTAAAAGAGGCTCAGGTTGTCTAAGAGAAGTTGTGGATGTCCCATCACTGGAAGTGTTCAAGAACAGGTTGGATGGGGCTTTGAGCAACCCCATCTAGTGCAAGATGTCCCTGCCCATGGCAGGGGGTTTGGACTAGATGATCTATGAAGGTCTATTCCAACCCAAACCATTCTGTGATTCAACAACCACTTCTGTGAAGAGGGATGTATTTGCCAGATAAAACATTTCACCCAAAAGGTCCCGACCAGCTCTGGTGACAGTACAAAATGTAAAAATCACCTGGTTTGGATGGAATGGAATGCTGTGAATAAGCACAGCTCAGCTGTCGATGTTATTGTTTATGAATTTCAAGTCGTGTTAGGAACAAGCCATAAGTACCACCTAGCTACATTCCAGCATGCTGCTGAGCAGCTTTCAGAGGCCTCCCTTCCCATTGCACTGGACAGAGTTGGAAACTCCCATTACCTCTTAACAAAACCATCCATAATCACAAGCCAAAATTCACTTTACACTTCCACACTTGTAAAACAAAAAACAGCAACAAACTTCCCAATTTTTTTAGTAGATCTCTGCACAAGCAAGGAAAATACTACAAGTGAGAGCTGGTACATGTGGGTAATGCTCATGATGGGAACCTCTCAAAGAGGGACAAAATAGCCCTGTCCTGAGCCATTCCTAGCCTCAGGAAGTCAGCCCCACACTGGGGTTTTTAGCCCATCATTTCCAAAAAGCTCAGGCAGGGCAGAAGGTCTGTGTTCCATGCAAAACAGTGGCAGATCCAAGTCCTCCCACTGTCTGTTTTCTGTCTGGTGGTGTGACATTAAATGATAGATGCTATTTAATTTGTTGCTGCAGTTGCTGGAGAATAGTCTGGAAAGCCCTAACTGCCAACAGAGAACTGGAATGTCAACTGACACCTGTAGCAGACAGGAGTTTCCAGGCCGGCAACATTTAGATGATTTCTCCTTCAAGAAAGTTCTGTGCAAAACTTGGGTGTGCAAATCATAAAACAGCCAGGCAGTGGCTGAAAGGGCAACTGCCTTCAAAGCCACCCTCTGATGGCAGATCCCCAAGATCAAAAGCAGGTATGCAAGGCCTGGTGTGGAGACGCCCTCGCACAGCCACATCCACCCAGTGCTCGGCCTAGCTCAATAGCAGTCGGGTCAGGTTCTGGCTGCAGCAACCACGATTAAAACACACTCTGTGTTGTGGCAGTGTGCAGATTTGAGCTGTTCATCTTGCCCAGTGTAAGGTGGTGGAGAGGAGTGCATGGTCTGGCACTTCCCCTGCTTAGCAGTTGGAGCTGAACATGATATGGTGGCAAAAGCAAGGGGCTGGTGGCCAGGGTTTTGTCTCTTCTGACCCATCCCCTTGACTCCTTGAAAGCAATTAGCATTAAGACACAGGCAGGTAAGTTGTAGCTGGTAACCATCCTAAGGTAGCCTGCAATCAAATGCACTGGGGGTGGCCAAGAATGAAAAAAACATTAACTGTGCTCAAACCCTGGGTATCCTTAAAAGACATTTGAAATGTAAGACTGGTGCCAGAACAATGTACTTCTGGGTGAATAAATCATGCTTGTGTGTCAGATGGTTCTTTAGCACTTACAGGTAGTCACAGAAATTTCTTCTATCAGTTTCACAAGGCTATTCTGGGTCAGGAAGGTACAGCTTCTATTACAACCCAAATGACATTTACACCTTAATCCTCAGAGGCACTGCACCTTCTCCTTGTAGCTCCTGTATCTCACAGGCAATGCAATTTCACTCTGCAGTCGTATGTACAGCCCAGCAACTAATGGCTGGTAAAAGCTTGTTTTTCATAAAGACACTCTGCTTTAACTGCTAGACTAAAAGAAATTAAGAACATGTGACCCCCTCTGTAATTTGTTCTGATGCTGAAATTTTACTGCCATTGTAATTTTGTCTCGGTTCAGCCCCTGTTTGTGGCAGTGGGGTTGCCTGTTTTCTGGGGGATAAAAGACTCATCTGACTACCTTCTCTCTCTGAAGGTTCTCCATTCTGACTGTGATACCTCTCAGCCTTCTTTTTGACAATCTAAATGGTTCAAGGTCTTGGTGTCCTTTACTGCACTGCTCTAGCTCTTTTTGGTGCTCTGCTCTCTATCCAGCATCTTGATGTTCTTCTTACATGTCTATGCTTCAAGTGGATAAAGGACTTCAGCATGTATTTCACTGGCACCACATCAAAACATAAAATCACCTCCTATTTCCACTTTTTTCCCTTTTTTATTGTCCCCAAGAGCTGCATTGGTGGATTTTTGCTCAGCACCACCCTGGGAGTTCATGTTCAACCACTCACTCACCTTACTTTCAGTTACTTTTTGAGTCACCTTCTCTGAGGACATCTGAGGACAGTGCAGTTGGCTGCACTCTCCACCCTGAAACGTGCAACTTCAGATTTGGCTTTGGACTGAATAATGAAATTACCAAATGAAGCAGATCACTCTGTAGGACTGTGCCAGGTCATCACTGAAGACCAGCCTGATAACATGTGTCAACTGTAAATGCTACCAGCAGTGATTTTATGCTTAATTCCAGGGGATAGTGTCAAATCTGGTAATTGTTCTAGCAGAACTCTGCCAATCTAATGGCTAAATACCCCGTTAACTTATACAAGAAAACTGTTTTCACAAAGCTAAGTGTCAATCCTGAAAACAAATGCTGTGGGTGTTATGTGGACACTGAAGTTCTCCTCACACTTCCAGTGCTCCCTGCCAGAAGTAATCCCACATACAGCTCTAAGTACAACTCTAAGAGAAACCCTCCCAGTGCTGCAGTGGAGCACATCATCACCTCACTTCATGTTGCTGTATGCTCTTCATCAGTATGTGTACTTTACTCCAAAGGTAGCTAACCATTTTGAAGCCACAGTCTTTAAAAGCTTAATGTATAATTTTGCCTTATGTCTACTATTTCTCCATAGCTCTCTATTGACAAAATGGCTTTTTCCTTTTCTGCCAGCCTTCATGCTTCAGTCTCCTTGAAAATTCCAGCATGAGCTGTTTAAGCAGAAAATATGCTACCACAGCATGAATTAATTTTAATATTTATTTTGTGGACAGTTTGGGACCCAAGTTTGATAGTTTATGTCTGGTTCACAGGCAGATATCTGGGTTCCCTGATTTCAAAAGAATAAAAAATCTCCTTTGGGGAAATCATGCCAAAAGCATTTCCTGTCCTTTTAAACTCCACATGTAAATGCAGCTGCCCTTGGTGACTGACCTCAGGAGCTGCAATTTTGCTGAAGCCAAATGCTATCATGTCTGAAATAGAAGAAGACAGAAGGTAGAGAAGATGTGGCCTGAATAGAAATAGAGAAATGAGAGGGTGGGAAGAGGTGAAGGAGAGAAAAGTACAGCCTCAACATGCTCTGAATGCCAGTGCCATTGAGGCTGGGGAAGCTGCCAGCAGGTTAGGACTGAGACCAGCCAGCCTGGGCAGGAGGAAACTGGGACCAGAGAAAGGACCTGGGCAAGGATCAAAGTGAGAAGCACTGAGCCTGAGAGCACCACAGCATCATATGGGCCAGCAGTCCTGCTGGTCCATCTATGACCTGGAAAGCAGCTACTCATGAATGGTTGCTTTCTTGCAGCTGGGAATTTCTCCAGAAACTGGCTCTATATCACTGCCTCACCTCCTTGCCTGAGGGGTAGGATAAGATTGTGCAAAATCAGGGCAGAGACTCCCACAGAGGTGACGTGAATGTGCTGCAGGGCTGCTGCTGTACCTGTGTCTCAGCATCACAGCACACTACTGCTCTGTGCCAAGACCTGGCTTCAGAGCTTCAGGGTGACTTTATCAATGTCTTCAAGAATAAAATGACCCCAGAGCTTGGGCTTAGTTATGTAAGTAAAGAATCAATCTTCCCTGTTTTTTGGGGGTTTTTTTCTCTTTTAGTTAGCAAGAACAATCTTCTTGTCCATAGGGAAAAAGAGAGGAGGAAACACCAACAAAGGACTGGAAGAAATAAAATACAAGTACATAAGAAAGGCATAAAAATGGTGGACAAATTAAATGTCCATCTTAACTGCATTTGCATCTGCAGATTTATGCTTGTAATGAATATATCCCAGTGAGATACATGAAAGGGAAAGAGTAGTCAATAACCACAGGTCCTTACCCGCTTGGATAAAAGCAATTTTTTGTCACTGACAATGAGACACTCTTCCATGTCAGTCAAGGCAGGGCAGTGGAAAATGCTCCACCTTCTGATGGACATGGCAGGACATAAGACAGAAAGGAGCACTGAGTCCTTGCTAGGCAAGACATAGGCTGTGCTGTTCACCATAACTGAGGTGAGTTCTGACACCAGGATCAACCTCTTGTGCTGAGAAAGGCTTGAACACTTTTGCAGTGGACAGGGACAACGCAAGAAGAGCAAAATCTCTACACCTTTTTCCCAAGCAGCCATAACAGAGATGGGTGCAGATGGCATCTTCCAGCTCCTGAAGTGATCCTGCTGAAAGACTGGCCCAAGAGCTCTGGTGTGACCAGGGAGAAGACAACTGCAGGAGAAGAGTCAGAGTACAACCTCCTATTGCTTTCCACAACCAAATTGATTCCTAATTAGTACAGTAAGGAATCATAGAATGTTAGGGGATGGAAGGGAGCTAGAAGATCACCTAGTCCAACCCCCCTGCCTGAGCAGGATCACCTAGACCAAGTCACCCAGGAACAGATCCAGGCAGGTCTTGAGTGTCTCCAGACAAGGAGACTCCACAACCTCCCTGGGCAGCCCCTTCCAGAGCTCTGGCACACTCACTGGGAAAAAGTTTTTCCTTGTGTTGACCCTAAACCTCTTGTGCTCCAACTTACTCCCATTGCCTCTTGTCCTGCCATTGGATGACACTGAGAAGAGTCTGGCTCCATCCTCCCTACACTCACCTTTAACATATTGATAGACATTGATGAGGTCCCCCCTCAGTCTCCTCTTCTCCAGGCTAAAGAGCCCCAGCTCTCTCAGCCTCTCCTCAGAAGGGAGATGCTCCACAACCTTTATCATCTTGGTGGCCCTGTGCTGGACTCTCTCCAGTAGTTCTCTGTCCTTCTTGAACTAGGGTGCCCAAAACTGGACACTGTATTCCAGGTGAGGCCTCACCAGTGCAGAGTAGAAGGGGAGAAGAACCTCCCTTGACCTGCTGGCCACACTCCTCCTAATGCATCCTAGGATGCCACTGGCCTTCTTAACTGTCATTGTTGGCTCATGGTCACCCCCTGTCCAGCAGGACCCCCAGGTCTCTTTCTCCAGAGCTTCTCACCAGTAGATCAGCCCCCAGCCTGTACTGATCCATGGGGTTGTTCCTCCCCACATGAAGCACTCTACACTTCCTCTTGTTAAACTGCATTAAGTTTCTCCCTGCCCAGCTCTCCATCCAGGTCTCTCTGGATGGCAGCACAGCCTGCTGCTGTGTCAGCCACTCCTCCCAGTTTGGTATCATCAGCAAGCGTGCTGAGGATGCACTCTGTCCCTTCATCCAGGTCACAAGGAAGGAGCCTGCAAGATTGTACTAAACCAGATCCTGGGTAGAAGTGCTCCTCCAGTGCATGACCCAATCTGGGCACTGTATGAGGCCTCAGTAATAAGGCCCAGTGAGGGAAAAGGGAGATGTTACAACAGTCATCTCATAAATCTCCTCCTGGAGAGCCTGAAACAAAATCCCTCCTGCCATCCATCTTGAACAGCAAGAAGCCCATTACCCTAGCTCATGCTGAGCCAGTAGCAAGTGCTCTCAGCATTGCTGCCAGCACAGAGGGGAAGAGAAATATTAAAGTCAGAAGGGAACAGAAAAATCCATTTTGCATCAAAGAGAATTTCCCTCTAGTCCTTGAACACATACCACATTTATTGCTGCATGTGTGTTTTGGATGCACCATTTGCTCTTCTGCCATGGAACTCCTGTGAGAAAGAAAATGTCCTGCAAGTGGGGGCTGTGACGTCAATGCCCAGCAGAAATGCTCTTACTTGGTTTAAAAAAAAAAAATAACCTGCATGCATTCCACGTGTTTGTAACGTCACTGACTCAGGCATTTGCTTCAGCAGTTGCTCTCCTGTGGTGAGCTGGGATCACTTGTTTTCTCATTGCTTAAACCCCTGCAGAGATTTAATCTACTCCTTCCATCAACAGAGCTGGAGTAGTGAGTGTCTTAGTGTGGGAAGGTGCACAAAATGGTAGCATTAAATCCTCTCCCCGGCAGAGCCTACCACAGGACAAGACAAACTGAGAAAAGGCAGAAATCTTGCTGATTCACCTGAATTTCAGATGCCAGGTACAAAGACAGCCTGTGATTTCACACCATTCACCCTCATGAATTCAAACCACCAGCTGATGATGAGGAAATCAGAGGTCAGGGTAGAAGGAGACTCCAGTCCTAAAATGTCAGATTCAGCAGTAGCTTTTATAGGATGCTTTTGAGTTCTTCAGGCAGACATAAAGGAAATCCCAGTAAAGAAAGGCATTTGCATCCCAGCCAATATATCCACATCACAGCAGGATGGGAAAAGCCACTCACTAAAATATAAGGGTATTTATGCAAGTGGCATGAAGAATTTGTCCCTAGACACGCCCAGAGGTGATGCTCCCTCATGCTGCTCCAAGGAAAGTCATGCAGCTACATTTTCAGTGCCAAGGAATCCTAGCAACTAAGTGGTCACCATTTGAAAAATAGAATTCCAAGCTATTTTAGTGGCAGCTTCTCACAAGCTCACAAAAATGCTACATTTAGAAAATGATCCCTTCTCTCCAAAAGTCGCTGATTTTGTTACCATTGGCTTTTGAATCAGCAGCAACAGAAAGCATATATTCTGGGGGGAGAGGATTTTTCCCAGTTATGCCAGCACTGGGAATGTGTTCACAAGGAATGAAAAGATGGGATTCAAGCTGCCTCAGAGCAAGAAAGTAACTCCCAGAACAGTTCTTTTTCTATACTTCAAGCACCCATCATACTTCGCTCATCTGACCCACTATTTGTGGTTTCTAGTAGACAGGTATAAAAATATTACTTACCTCAGCACTTAGAGGTCAGCTGATAAAAGCATCACATCTCCTCATCAAAGCTCCTGGGAAGCAGTTTCCAGCCCCCACTGATTAGAGAGACCAGGTGTTTGGCTCGAGCCATAGGTGTGCTGCATTATGCAGCTTGTCTCGTGCCTAGCTGGCCACTTAACCCCCACCTCCAGCAGGACCCATGGGATACAGTACCAAAAGCCTTGCTGAAGTCAAGGAATATCACACCCACTGCCCTTCCCTCATCCATCCATCTACTGATATCATCATAGCAGGCTATCAGATTAGTCAAGTATGATTTCCCCTTATGGACTCCATGTTGACTACTTGTGATAAGCCTCCTTTCCTCGAGGATTCACAAAGATGTTATGCAGAAGTGGTCCCTGTACTAAGTCCTGAGGAATGCCACCTGTGACCAGTCATCAGCTGGATTTAACTTTATTTACCACCACTCTTTGGGCTTGGCACCCCAGACAGGGTTCTGCTCAAAAGTGTACATTCAGGCCTATGGCAGCGAGTTGTTTTCATGAGAATGTGAAACAGTGTTGAAGGTTTTATGAAGTCCAGGTAGACAACATCCCCAGCCTCTCCTTCATCCACTCATCAAGCAGGACCTGACTTTCATAAACTTGTGACTGGGCCTGGTTGTCCTGTATATAGTGTGATATGGCACTCAAGATGATCTGCTCCTTGACCTTCCCTGGCACTGGAAGTCCTCAGAAGAAATAAGATCCAGGACTGAACCAAGCTCCAGCAAAGCCTGGGGAAGCCTTTTAAAGGGAACTGTGACTCAAGCTTTGTCCATGAAGATTTATTTTCATTCTCACTTAGTTGCAATGCAGTCCTTCTACCTATGAAAACCAGAACAACACGGCTCTGTGATTTGACCTCTCAACCTCCAGCCTTCCCATTTCCCAATTGGAACCTGCCAGCCCCACCTCAGCAGAGGATCTGCCAGCCCTGTGTGCTGAGCTTTCCTTGCAATAACACCCAGGCACTGTGCAGGCTTCAGCTGCTCTGTCCTATCTGGGGAGTGTGTTTCTCTGTCTCGGCACCTTTTTGAGCACAGCTGGGACCTCATCACTGTCAAGGTTTTTATAATGGTGCTCCTGTTAAGATGAAGTAGTATCCCAGCAGCTATTGCCTTCCTGTGAGGAAAGAAATTTCATCATAAATATCACTTTTCTCTCCCTCTTGCTTCTCTCTGCAGCACATTCTGCAATAATATGTGACAGCACAGCAGGTGGAAACTTGGCTGGAAATTCATTTAAACATCTAATGGTTAAAAAGGATCCTGGGAACCAGGACACCTGGATTTTATTTCTGGACTTGACTTTGACCCATGGCATGTCTTCATTACACCTTTTTATACTTCCTGAAGACACTGAAAAAACAACATTTATAAAGTGCTTTCACATAAGCATTACCATAGCTGGGAAGGTGTCACATCTGCATGGGAGCTGCTGCATCCTGTGACTCTGAGTACCATCTGCTGGTAACCAGCTCCTTCCCTGGCCTGTTGACAGACAGCCCTTGCAGAGAACCACAGCACACCTCAGGCCTCCAGACAGGCACATTTCCACCACTTCTGGCTGGCCACTTCACCTTCAGGCAGCTGCAAGGAGGTTGTTCTCCATCTCTGTGGTCCTCAGAGGGACACACATGCTGGCTGGACCCTACTGCCAGATACTACCACCCCAACCTCCATGATGCTCTCTCCCCCTGCCTATCACAAGGTTGGGGAGATGGCACAGCTTGTGCCTGTGGGTGCACAGATTCTTCCAGCTCTTGTCCTCCAGGACACAAGGTGCTTGGTTTGCAAGAGCTACTCAATGTAAGATGCCAATGCCTCGTGCTGAATCACTTTTGTTACCACACTAATCCAGTCTTGCACTCCCAGCCCAGCTCCTAATGGTCATCAATTGCATGGGTATGAAGAAGGCCTCTGGCCATAAATGTGTGGCTACAAATCACTCCTTTCCCACAGCCAAATATGCTGTGACCTGCAGAATTCTCTGATTGAGCCTGTTCTCTTCCCTGGTAAGGTCAGGTTATGCAGACTCCACATTTGCAAGTCACTCCAGTAACTTAACCTTAGCTTCCTTGCCAGGATTCTTTGTGACCTGCTCTCTGCCCTCTCTGCTCCCACCAGTCCTGACTTTCACCATCTTGCTGCTTCCAGCCCCTGCATTCTCTGAGCATTGCCAGCCTTTCCTTAACAAGACCTCCACAGGCTGGATGCTGAACTGGGATGTGCAATACCTCAGTCTCACAGAAACTGTCTACAGGTAAGCAAGGATTCCCTGTACATTATTCACCTAATTTCAAATCACAGGAAGCAAAAACTTGGGAACTTCATGGGGAATAGTCCCTGGTGACACGCATGGCACCATGAGAGCAGCTGCCAGGAACACCAGAGGAGCCCAGTGAATGATTAGAGGCTGCAAGTGAACTCGAGCAATCTGTATTTTCCATGATTAGAACTTAAAACCTAATTAACTACTTAACCATGCTTTTCTGAAAAGTAGAACTCCTGCTGTAAGTGAAAAATCAAACCCAGCCTTATCTATTGTGTCACAACGATGTCACTAACTACTGAAAGGGCTCTTATGGTGCTGACAACAGCTTGGCAGTCACTGTTTTTGGTGTTAACTCACTACCATGTCTTAGGACACACCTAGAAACAAGCCCTGCTCACTATAGGCTACTTGGGGACATGCCACTCTTTTTAATCTCTGTTTCTGCAGTGTCCCTGGTCACTGGAAATGGTCTGAGATTTCTTCCAAGGTTGATTTCATCCAACAGGTAAGAGGAAGCTTCATGCTCTATTCCCAGGGAGAAGATGTCTCCTACATCACCTACATCACTCTTGCAATGACTTGTACTTACTGAAAAGCACCCTTAGCATCCTCTCTTCCCTGTTCACTTGAGAGAACAGCATTAGAAACCCAGTCTGGAGGAGACCTACCACTGAATCACCCACTTTTACCTGTGGATGGAATGGGAAAAGTCAGACAAAAGGAGTAACTCACTCCAGTCTCAGCCAGGGTGGCAAGGGAGTACTCTGTGGGAGAGGACAGAAGACTTTGCCCACAGAGGCCTACACAGCTGGAGCCCAGGCTGCCCTTCAGAGCTCAGACACATCCATTTGATGTTTCATATATATTTTTTTTTTATATTTTTTTTATTTTTATTTTTATTTATACTTATATTTATATTTATACTTATATTTATATTTTTATATTTATGTATTTATGTATTTATATATTTATATATTTATATATTTAATCTTGACAGCTTCTTGTGTGAAATGCAGAGAAGACAGACAACTTCAGGACACCACGAAACAAGACACGTGATCAGAACATAAAGTGGGACAATGAAAAGAACAAAAGCAGAAAAAAAAAATGTGACGCCTCAGCATAGATTTTCTTATGACAGGATCTGCAATGCAAATATTGCTTGAAACTACAGGATCAGGAGAAAAAGCTTTTCAGTTCCTCTGATTCCACTACTGCTGGGCTTCTTCCTTTGTCTCTAAGAGGAAGACCACTTGGATCAAGGAAAAATGTGCACTCCTTTGTTTACATCTGCTGGAGGTTTACATCTGCTGAAGAGCAGGAGGGGTAGAAAAGAAACTTATCCTGTCTGACCATCCCTCAGGAGAAGGAATATAATGCACTACATGCAAAATAACTGGCCAATCCTACTCACAGTGGTGACAGTCTTCCAGCATTCTAACCAGCAGCTATCATTCAGGACATTAGTAAAGCAGATCTTCTGCAAAAACTTTGGAAGAACAGAGGGGAAGGAAAAGTAGAGATTCCCCAGGAGATCCATGTTGTGTTTCCCACCCCCCTCTTGGCAGAGGCTGTTAGGGAAGTGCCCTGAGCAGCTCTTGCAGGTAAGGTTTACAAAGTAAAATAGGTACCCAATAGATCTTATACAGCTTCTGTTTAAAAGGTGGCAAGGAAGAACATCAACCTTAACATTAAACAAGTTATGAAGGGCTTTAGTCCTGATGTTTTCAATACCATCAAATAAGCCTTGACAAATAAAATATATACATTTGATATTCATATTAGGGGAAAGGGATAAAAAAATCTGGAGAACTAAATGGAGTTAAATCCCTCAAATAGGAGATGTCTCTCCAGTATCATGCTTAAGAGGAAAGGACCCAGCATTGGAAGTAAGAGGGAGATGAGACATTTTTAAGTGGCTTTTCTCTTCTGTAACATGCCCATCAGCAAGTGGATGACAATGGGTTCCAGGAACACATGAGGTTTTCCCTCTTTCATTTAAATAGCTTAACTGATCACATTATGTCATGACCAATATAAGTTTTTAAATATGGAAGAGAGGATAAAACCGTGCATGGAAAATTGCTGTTGGACTCTGCCAGTAGAGATAGACCAGATAAATACATATTTTACAATGTCAAGTGGCTGCTGCTTTCATCTTTCTTCCATGATTACCTGGCTACAGTAAGAAATAAACGATGTTTGTACCTATCAGCTTCACTTTCCTGAAATATAAAAAAAAAAAAAGAAAAAGATAAAATTAAAACAAAAAAACAAAAAAAAAAGAAGTCCTGCAATCTACAGCCAAGGAGGAAAGATTTAAATATTCCAGACCATTCCTGATTGGGGTATATGGCAGAGATGCAGAGAAGTCCCTACCAACTCTTCAGTATAGGTGCAGGCTCTCATGGGAATAATTAAGACAAGAAAAACAACCAGCCCATAGCTTAACCAGGGCAGGACAGAGCAGCAGGTTCTGCTACTTCAAGGAAGACAATAAAGGAAAATGTGTCCAGAGAATCAATCTAGAGCAATAACTGCATAAACTTTTGGAAAAACACATCCTTCACATTCCTTCCCCTCAAAGATCTTTATTCTAGTTCACAAGCATTGGTGGGATGGTAAAATCTTACACCAACACCAGAACCACTGCTGTTCCAGGTCATCCAGCTTGAGCAATCAATGTCTCAAGAAAAAGAAAAGAATCCCAAAGCAGAATACTGGCAGGTGATCTAAGGGCTTGTTCTGACATTCAGCAAAGTCAGCAGTAAACCTAAATTGCCCTTGGCAGAAGAGGAAGGAAAGCTGTGGCAGGTAAGTGAACGGCCTCTCTCCTTCCTTCTCTACAGCTGCACCCTCACTTGTCCTGCTTTCAAGAGTAAAATCTGAGACTTCAGACACATTTGCTGGTATTAGCTCAGGGTTTTATCTCACATTGATTTATTACCCAATAAAGGCAATTTTGAGTCACTGTTAAGATTTAAGCCTATACATTTGACCTGAGTTAAATCCATAAACAAGACTAACAGAGAAGCCCATGAAATGCCCATTTAATACTGGGCATTTAAATGCAATTGCAGATATAGGCACAAAAAGACTGTTTACATAGAGATGGAGAAAGCATGAAGACCAATATTGTAAGACTGCAGTGTTAAGACATCACTATACAGGCACTTGAGATATAGACTCAAATGTCCAAAAGTCTGTGTTGGAATAGAAGAAAAACTGAGAACGGGATGAGTGAAGTAAGATATAATATGCTTAGCAGAGAGATCAAGTGCTCTCATGTCTAGAAATGACTTGGATGTTTTTATGGTAGACTTAATATATTGGAAAGCCTTCTGTAGCTCCTGGTCATAGACCAAATAAATCAAAAAATCCCTTCCAGCCTCAACCATCTATTGATCTTCTGCAGGGCTCTAATTACATTGGGGAGCTCTACCACTGGAACAGCAGCTTTATCCTGGATCCAGCCACAGCTCTTCCCAGTGAACCATGCCGCAGGTGTTTAGAAAGCAATTGTACAGGACAAAGCCCCAGTTTTTACCCACAGAGGACAGTTTTTTCAACCAGAGCTGCAAAGTCAGTTTTCTATGACAGATACTTTAAAAGGTGCTGTTTGGTTTTAGCCTGAATATACTGCAGGTTTATGCAGGTTTTGTTGAGGCTACCAGATTCTGACTACAGAACCATGAGCCTGTTGATGAGCCAGGGGACCCTCTACCAAAAGCTTTAATCAGACTATCCTGCTCAGGCAGGGGGGTTGGACTAGATGATCTTTTAGGTCCCTTCCAGCCCCTAATATCTGTGATTCTGTGATTCTGTGATACACAGACCAGTGTTCCAGGGTTGCCTTAACTTGTTTTCGGTTTTGTCTGCCTGCTTTAAGGCTGCTCTCTACATCCTTGGGAGCATGCACATGTGTTTTTAACTCCATGTTATGAAGAAAGTTCAGTCGCTTCTGTGACCTGCACATGGATTACCCAGTGTAAATGGCAGACAAGTGGAAACACTTGGGAGCAGAGGCTACATTAGGTGCAGAAGAAAATCTCAGGCATTCCTAAAACAGGACAGCTTTCTGTCCCTGAGCATGCAGGATTGTACACACATTGTCACCTGCTGCCACAGAGCCCTGCAGGTCTGTCTGGCCAATGCCTTGTGGCTCAGGATTCTGTGTCAACACTCAGACACATCCATCATTTGCTCGCTATGATGTGCCACAGTTAAGTGCCTCACAGCTGATCCAAAGAAGCGTATTAAGCTCTAGTTTCTACCGTGTCTCCTATTGCCGAGTGCGGGAAAAGGAGAGGGATGGCCTCTTCCTTTGGTCCAAAACACTTGCAAGCCACGGAGCCCCAGGCTGCAACCTCCTCCCCAGGCTCAGTGTGGCCCTCCCGCCAGTTACACTAGCGACTCGCAGAGATGCAATCATGACCATTACAGAAGTCGCAGGGAAGCGATAGAGTCTCCTAGGCCAAACCCCGAAGGGCTTATTTAGCCAAACTTCCAATGGCCGGGTCCCCTTTCCCCCTCACTGCATCGTTTCGGTGCGGAGCCAGCGGTCGGGCCGCCGCCCCAAGCCCGGTAGCCGGCTCAGAGCTGGCCGCTGGGGGTCCGTCGGTAAAGACACGCAGCCAGCGGCTGCCCAGCTGTGGTCACCCGGGCGGCCCCGGCGCGGCGGCGGGGACAGGGGGTCCCGCCAGTAGCCCCGGCACCGCAGGGAGCGGCGGGGCACCGCACCGCGCACCGCACCGCGGCGGCTGTCGGCCGCCCCCGCGGCGTGGCTGCAGGTAGCCGGGCGGGCTGTGGCTGG